>VUJU01003917.1:0-22353 GCA_009835225.1 Aphis craccivora | reverse complement strand
GTAATACCTATATTATTATTAACTATAACAAAATGATGCATGTGTGCCTGTATTATCTAGAGTCTAGAACTCTAGACAGTCTAAATAAGTCCGATTTTGTATCAAAACCTATATGATATATACAATATAATGTAATAAATAAATGAACAACATAAGCTGTAGGTACCTTTTTTTATCTTAATGGTATCTCTAATAATATAAAATATTATCTTTATATGATTAAATACTTGTGCATTTTATACGCACTCATATAGGTACATACACACATCCCAACAATACTTTCCTAAAACATAGTACCTATACAATTATTTACAGTTTATACTTATATTCTATTCTACTGACAAAATATTTATTTGTAATTTTCTGATTTATTAACTAACTCATTAATTTTTGTTCTTTATTATACAATAGACAGAATACCTAAAATATGATAGCAAAATATGAAATTTGGTTTTTATTTTCATGGTTTTTTTCTTTTGGTTTTTTTTTCGTGGTTTTTTTTCCTTGGTTTTTTTTCCGCACGCCACGCGCCGTTTAATATTAATGCGTGTTACTTATAAATTTACTAGGTGTATTATTATTGTTCTATGATATTATATAACCACTGAGAGTTCTACAACAAACTTCATTGAAGCAAAAACAAATTTATAATTGTAGACTACGGTTATTCGCATAGGTAATCGTAATAATTTCGATAACAGCAATAGTGAGATTGAGCTAAGAATACAACAAATGGTGAACTAAAGATTTTAATATTTAAATAAATAATATAAAAATAATAAATAAATAATATTATCTATTACTTAATTATAATAATTTATTGATTATTTTTATTAATATAAATAAAAAACATGTTTGTGATAAGAACGCAGACTGTGAGTACTTATCAAATAATTATAGAACGATATTGATGGAAGAGTGGTGAACTACAACTGATGGAATAAGTAATAATAGGTAACTAAATTATTTTTTCATTAAAAAGAATATCAAGGGAAATACTTTCATCATTAATTTTTTATAGATGACAAATTACTTTTGAAACATACTTTATCTAATTTTTATCATACCTAAATATTTTCAGCTTGTAAATTTTTAATTTGGCAATCTGACTAACAACTAATATGATAATATTATATATAGGTATCACAATAAACAAAGGTTATTTTTACTGATAAAATATAAATGTCTGTAAGACAATGCTTATTAATTATTATTTAATATTTCAATCGTTTAGAATAATAATATAATAATCTGTTATGTTAAATGTTTTTTAAATTATCTATTTAAAGTTGTAGTTGAATTTATATTATTTACAGTTTTGTACAAGATATCACTACTATGAGTGAAACATTAAGAATATTAAAAAAACAGTCTAAAAAAAGGAAAGAAATGATTGCAAAAATAGTAAACCGAATAAATATTTAAATTATTTGTAAATATATAAAACTTTTTTTTTTATTTACAGCTAGGTTTCTCAGATGTACAACAGTTAAGAGAAGCATTAAATCCTTATAGAAAGAAAAAAAATCAAATGCGCTCAATTAAAAAATATACTGCTAAAGCAACGCGTATAGAACCAACTTTTGAGGATTCGATACCATTTCTTAAAGATACAATATTGTATAATCCACACAATGATTATTGTCAGCATTTTATTGATACAGGTCAACGTCCACAAAATTTTATTAGAGATGTTCACATTAACAACAGATATGAAGAATTTCCTAAGCTAAAGGAATTGGTTCATTTAAAGGTATAGTTCTTTTATAAACACTAAAATATTCTATAAAACCTTATGAACCATTAAAATTAAATAATTAGTTTTTGTTTAAATAAATTATTACATTTTTTTTTTTTTAAATGACATATTTGTACTACTATAATAGTCATCTTTTGTTATCACTCTTATAACTTCTGAAAAACCATTCTATACTATTATAAAATACATTGTATCTCATAGGCACTAAATAAAACTATATCTCAAACAAAATATTGTACTAAAAATCATTAAAATAAATAATAATTACGAGTAAAATTAAAAATTATTTTAACTGACTATTTAATATTTACATACTCAATTAATATTTATATTAAAGTGATACTAATAAGTAATAACATATTGATTTTGATTTTTTTTTCAAATTGTGCAATGTATACGTAATCTTTAAAATGTTTGTACAATAATTATTTGGTGTTCCAATAGGATCAACTTGTATTTGAAACTGCTACTCCTCCAATGTTTCTAAAGTGTAATCTTAGCACATATAATTTAAAAAGTTTAAATGTTAAATTTGATGTTATACTTGTTGAACCACCTCTAGAAGAATATCAACAAACATTAGGTATAACCAGAAAAGATCTATGGAATTGGAAACAAGTAAGCTTCTTAAGCTTATAATAACTAATAGGTAATATACTTATATAAGGAAGCATAAAGAATCACTAAAAATCTTATGAATCAATCCAATGGTTTCTAAAACATGATTTAGTAGCCCTTGATTGGTCCTTTGAATTTTAATTAACCATTGAATTAATTAATTTTTTATGCGACCCAGCATTAATAAGTATTGATACCTACTTGTTAAACAATCTAATAGTATTTTAATATTCATTTTTATATGTACTCTCATAATATGAATAGGTAATGGACTTGAAATTAAATGAAATAGCTGCTCGTCGTAGTTTTATTTTTCTTTGGTGTGGTTCATCCGATGGTTTGGATAATGGTCGTGATTGTTTACGTCACTGGGGTTTTAGGCGCTGTGAAGATATTTGTTGGATTCAAACAAATATTAAAAAACCTAACCATTTAAAATATTTGGAACCAAATGCTCTTTTTCAACGTACCAAGGTAAATTTTTATATCATAACTTCATTAAATTGTAATTTAATTTAATTGCATATTATAACTATAGGAACATTGTTTAATGGGTATCAAAGGCACAGTCCGTCGATCTACAGATGGTGATTTTATTCACTCAAACATTGATACTGATTTAATTATTAGTGAACAGAATGAGTATGGTTCAATGGAAAAACCGGCAGAAATATTTAATATTATAGAACATTTTTGTCTCGGAAGAAGAAGGTATAATAATAGTATACATAAATTTATTTAAACACTTTTAATTCTATTTCTGTGTTTAAGATTACATCTATTTGGTTGTGATGGTAGTATACGTCCAGGATGGCTAACTCTGGGACAAGATTTGGCTACTTCTAATTTCAACATTGATTTATATCAAAGTTATTTCATCAATGGTAAATTAACAACTGGATGTACAAATCGTATTGAAGAATTAAGACCAAAGTCTCCTCCTTCTTTTAATAAATGAGAAAAGATTCTTTTTAAGAATAGAGAATAGAATTATTAGAATAGGTAATATAACTATTATTAATTTAGTATGATACTTTATCTAAGCACTGATAACATATAAATATAAATTAAACATATTATATTTATATCATATTTTGTAAAAATTACTTGTTAAAGGCATGTTAAAGGTGTATAGTTCTGTAGTAATCAGTGCCAGATGTTGAAGGAGAGGAGTGAGAGTATATGAATAAGGCGCTCTTAAGTATGTATTAATTATAAAAAATTTCTAAACTTCCATAAAAAAAAAATAATAATAGTAATATAACTTATTTAAAAATATATAATATTTATCTTTAAACTATATTTCTCAGGTGTTGACTTGTCTTTTATATATTTACTAAATCTTTATCAGTTTATTGGTGGATGACCAATGATAATAATTATATATATTATTTTAATGTTGAATTGAAATACAATGTACAAATATACAGTAATATTATTTTAATTTCCAATTTTACTAATAAATTAAAATAGAGACGTTTTTAATTTATGTTTAAGCATAATATTGACATGTTGTATACCAGTTATATATTAGTGGTTCCCAACCTTTTTAACATACAGACCACCATCAATTTTAGACATTTTTTCTTGTAATCAAGAATCAATTTTTTACACATTTTAGGATTTAGATTATAAATGAATATAATATAGTAAAAATCTTTATAGCTTGCATATAGTAATGTATATTATTGTTCAAGTTTAAGTAAAATTTTTACATTTATTAACAATTTAACATAAATTCATATTATAAAAAAAATGTATATCATATTATTATTCCAACCAAAGGAAAATTAAAATTATAAAATAACTAGTTAATATGATTTTGAGCTTGCATTTCCTTTACTAACAAAGATATTAAAAGATATTAAATTAATATAACTAATATAAAATAAAAATAAAATATATTTTTAAATTTTATAGGTATGGTTTGCAGACCATTGGTTGGGAACATCCCAACCACATAAAAACAATGGTTTCAGTAAAAATATTTGTAATTTTAAAATATACATTGTTTTAAATTTTTAAATGTTGGCATTCGGCATACTACATAGCTCCATGTAAGAGCTGCGCATTTTATTAACCCCAGCCATCAAATATTCTATTAATCATAATACAGCACTGATAATAATAAAGCCAAAACAGAAGTAGTTTTAATTGCCAGCTGAAACTTAAATAATAAAATATAGTCTGTAAATCTTAAACATTTATTGTATGCAGCCCAATTATTACATAAATTCAAAGAATCTTTCAACATTTTTCATGAGCTAATAACAGACAAAATTTCCTATTTATTTATTTTATAGTTGTAATTTAAAAACCTTATTTAAATTATAGATTATACACATACAATATTTAAAATATAATATTAATTATATAATAACAATAATTATTATTTTAATTTTATATATGTAATATATTTAATTGTTTATACTAAAAATATAATAAGCAAATATGTATTAACATAGTTTGATTAATTTGATGTAACTGTAATTTGACAGTAAAAAATAATCTGGCACCATAATTAATTAGATCTGTCTCATTGTCCCATAATTTGCAAACCATATGGAATTTTTACTAAACAACTATTAATGGATCAGCAAAGGTTAAAAATGTAGCTAAAAATTTTAACGATATGTTTAAAAATTAATTCGGACTGAAAATTTTTACATTTGCACGTTTATTGAAGCTCTACAAATGAGCAATTCAATAATTATTACTTATTAATTATTAAATTGCGCAATTGAAGTAATAATAACCAAAAGTATAATGATTCACAATAATAAATTAATATTATAATACTTTATTAAAAAATTACTTAGTTCAAATTTTTAAAAATTTTTAGTGAAATGTTAAATTATTATTAATACAAATATTATTTTTACGTTAGGTATATATTGTACACTTTTTAAATTATTTTAATTAAGAATTCTTTAATTTATTATTATTACTTATTTTACTTATTATACATACAAATATGAATGAAATAAACTTGGAAATATCATAATATGCTATCAAAGTACCATGAGTAATAATATTCCTAATCATACCTATAAAAATGTACATTTATATTGAATGTGAATGAATTGAATGACTTGATTCTACTGTGTAAAATGTGTTTTTTAAAAGTACACTATAGGCAGCAACCTTCTAAGTATATAATGTCATAAAACTTAAAATATAATATAATTATATTTGTCTAACCAAGTAATAAAGCTAGCAGTATGAGTATGATATATATGTAATTAAATTTCCACATTGGTATCTTAATAAAATAAATTATGTTTTATAAATATATCAATTAAAACTATTTAAAACTATAGTTTTTCACAATTTCGTCATTTATTAATATAATCTATACAATTAATTTAACACAAAGAATTAAGTTTATAAGATTGTATTATATTTTATACTGTACAATTATTGATTTAATAGATAAGACAAAAATATTACTAAATGTAGTAAAAAATAATTGAGTATAGTACAATGTTTTTACATATATATATATATATTGTATTTATATATATTGTATTTATATATATATATTAAACGGTAAAATCAATAAATTTTAAATATAAATGAATGACTAAGTTTATTTACAATAACATATTGTTAATACAGATTGACTTGAGTATTTATACAATTATATTCACTACTAACTTTTTGACTCAAATTTTTTGCTTTACTGTAAACTGTATTATTTTAGTTGTGAAAATATAGAAACTTAATGTTTGAAAGCTGATTGTTAAAAAATTACCAATGAAACAAATGAGATGAGTCCTTGTATTATGCTTTGTACACCAAAAATATATTAATAAACTTAATATTATTAAGTTACAGCATATTTAATTTATTTACAACTCCATTGTACAACAAAAATCAAATATAATAATAAATTTTTTTGGTTCAAACATTCTTGTTTTTATTGTTTTTTACTAAAATAAAACCGTTATTGGTTTTAAAACTTGTAAGTATTAATAGATTATAATAATTTGATAATATAAATTTCCACTAATATATATTTTTAATATTTAAATGATGAATTTCAACTATTCAATATAAGTTATATTAAATACAGACTATTTCTATTTCTTAAAGAAAAAGTAATTCAATAAATCATAACTACATATTTTTATATTCCTATTATAGTTTATTTAGTCAGCAACACAAAAGCTTGGCAGCATACTACTTCACCTACCTATCATACTCTAACTAGTATTTATGGATTCTCAATTACTCCAGACCATTTACATAATAGGTGATTTTTATGTAACACGGTACATTTATGATACCAAATTATATGAAATGACTGGCTAGTATTGCAGACACTAGCCAGATTTTGTGTCGCTGATTATACATTACTCACATAATAATAAACAATATTAGTATTTATGGTTTTAATGGAGAAATTGAGATATTAAATTTTAATACACAAAACTCAGTTCTTTTAGAAATTAAATTAAAAATTAATTAATTTAAATTTAAGCAATAATTAAAAAAGATGGAAAGTAATAAATTAGATAATGCAAAGTAAAATTTTGTAAATTATATGATAGACTAGGGTTAGTAGATATTAATTAGTTGATTACTATACAAAATAAAATGTAACAATAGTATTGATGATTATACAATATATAAACATAAATATTGAATGAATGTTTTATCATACAATACTCATTATTTCAATATCTATACATTTTAAATTTTAATCTATAAAAAAATTATTACATAATTTCTAGTCTAAGTAAATCAAAATTTAAAAAAAATTATATTTGTATTACTATATATTTTTTTAATGACAACACACATTTTTAATTTTATATATTACAACTGAATATTTTTCAGAGTATCTCGATAAATAAAAATAAAAATTCAGATGAGTAGTTATTGAGTTATAACTTATTAGTATATTTAAAGTTTAGGTGAGTAAAGCAGTAAACCAATATTTTGCAAAATATTTCTATATCACTCCATTTTGCTCAGCTAGATTTTAAGTATTACTTATAAACTACTCCTCTAAATTTTGATTATGTATTGAGATACACCACTAAAAAGTATTCAGTTTTAGAGTATTATATTAAAAATGTATTTTGTCATTCAAAAGTAAAAGACTTAAAATATTAAATTTAATTTTGACTATAAATTATGTAATGACATAATTATAGTTTTGAAACAATGTGTTGTTAGATAAAAGATTTGGCTAGTAAATACAAACACATCATTATTGAAATTATGTTTTAACATAATAATAATGAAGATTTATGCCAATATGACACAACTATACTAGTACTTATCATAATTAAATAAGTTCTAACATAATTATATACTACATTATAATATTATTTATAATAAGTCTCAGTATTTTTTTATCTACCTCACATAGTTAATTATATTTATTAAGTACAAAGTGAAAAAAATAAGTCTAAAATTATATAATTACATTTTTTTAATATCAATGTTTTATACTTATCATGAATATATAGTTATAAATTGATAAGAAAACAATACTAATGAAGGTATTTTGTCATTAACAGTTCATTAGTTGAGTTTTTATATTATAAACACTGATGAATTTTTAATTGAATTTTATGAATTACAAAATAATTTTGTCTAAACAAATTTAAGAGTAAATTGTCTGAAATCATATTAAATCTTTAATTGTCTTGCGTACGTCTTTTAATATTTCTTTTAACTTTTTAAATGTCCCTATAGCATTTGGTAAGTTTTCATGATCTACCATATCAACCATTCCTTTAGCAAATTTTTCATGAGTTGGTCGATTTTCATAAGAAGAAAAATTTTTGAGAACTGGAGTGCCAAGGATTTCAGATTTTACGTCACCAAATTGCCTCTTTGATATTGGTGTCGAGGTCAGTTCATTGTCCATAGTTTTTGAATCGGAGAAATTTGTTTGGGAATCATTTTGAGTATCTATACAACTTTCAAAGGACTTTGAATTATTTTGCTCATCAATTTCTGGCATTAATGCATTAGATGGAACCTAAAAAATAAAATTGTATATTAACATATTCTTAAGTAAATTAATGTTACCCATTATTTATTACTAATACAGATATCATTTTATTGTTAAATTCATTAAGTATGACTAGTTATCACAATAACTAATAAATAAAATGTATAAGTTTAAAACAATAAAATATTAATTAAAACACCAAGAATAAAAAATAAATGTGTGTGGCACTCAGGGACTGCCGCAGTAAAGCTATTGCATTATTATTATTTATGCCGAAAACTTGGAACTTGATGAATTAATATTTGAACAAAATATTAATAAAATTGTAACACTAAGTCTTACCTCTTCATCATTATTTTCTGGTTTACTTTCATCTTCTGTAATTTCTCCATCTTCTGGTGATGAGGGTGGTCCATCTTTTAATTTTTCATTAATTTTTAAATCCAAGGTATTTCTTTCAGTTGGATATTCTAAATTTTTTAAATATATATATTATTAAAATTATTAAGAAGTTATACACAATGGTATACATAAATAATAATATAATATTGAAGTTTGTGTGATATGATTGCTATTTACGTTAGAAAATTGATAATTAAATAGAAATGTGTTTCTAGGAATTACTCTAAGTGTATAATGAATAAAAAGCATTATATTGACCACTAAATAATATACACAACTAGACTATTATATATGTATATACTAAAAATAGAGTTATAAATATTTTAAATACCTAAATTCTGAAGCATGAGATATATTGATTCTAGAGCCATTGTTATTTTCTTTAATAAACATTTTATGAAAAGATTAAATTTAAAAAATATGTTTATCTATAAGAAAAGAGTTCTTTTTATTTTACATCCAGTATTCATTGAAAAAGAATAAAATTGAATAAATGAAGAATTTGCAAATTATTATAATTTAATTAACTTTTTAAATAAAATCTTAGATATATTCAAAGTTGACTTCTGAATATAATATTTTATAGTTACTTTCAAATTTAATACTATAATATAACATAATGGCCTTATCTTACTAACATACAACACGGAACATTTTTGTTCAAAAAACCAATTACGTGTTGTTGTTACTTTAATATTAAGAGTAATAAAGACCTATTGTCTAAGTTAAAGATAAGAGCATTGGATATTTTTGATATTTTAAATTATTAACAAGACATGAGTGTTGTTAATATTTTTTTTATTTTAATTAAGTTAAAAATGCTTATACCTAGCTTAAAAATTAAAATATAGGTAGAAAAATAACCAATACTAAAACACAAATAACATGAATAATTTTTATAATCAACTTAAAGTAAAATGACTATGAATGACCTATTACAAAAATTATAAATAATTATAATCATAAAGGTTTAATATATTAGTTTTAAATATTATTATAATTTTACATCATTTTAAATTTTAAAATAAAAATATAAATTTAAATGGTTATTAAATTATTTAATTATTTTTTGACAATATTCTTACAAATTGATGTTGTAACCTCAAAAATTTTATTCTCAATCATCTTGATAATAGGTGATTTTACTCAAAAAATACTCAAAAATATTTTTATATTTATTATTCTTATGTTGTGTGTGAGCCAAAGATAGAAAACAAGCAGTAAGCTGACATCATTTAAATCATTACCATTTTTGGTTGATGCAAAACTTGTGCTTTGACTACTAGCGTCAAAAGACAATGGTATTCCATTATTACCAACTTGGCCAGATTTTAATCTTTTAAACATATGTTTAAGGCTTTGCTCAGGATTATATTCAGGACAACCAAATGCTTTTGCTTCCTAAAAAAATGCAATAAATATTAGGTACATATTACAAATTATCAAAAAGTGAACATGAAAAATAAATTTGTAAATATGAAATATATACATAATTAATTTAACTAATTAGTTTACTTATACAAATAAGTAAAAAAAAAAAACATACATCAATAACATCTGGTGGACAAGGAGCATTAAATCCAGGATATTCGTGTAATTTTCTCTCATTAATATTGCAATGGAAATAATCATTTGTTCCATTTTCTCTGCCAGGAAGAGGTAAACCTAAAAAAAAAAAAGTGGGTAAGTGGATACCGCTCTGCTGTACATTAGGTGCCGTATGGATCATTGTTATATATTATAGGAGTGTTAAATTCTAATCCAATGATAGGTATCATTATATACGAAAAACGATTCTGAATGGAGATGATTTGTCAGTCTAGAATATAATTTCGAATGGTTGGTGAAAAGGGTGGTTTATGTTTTAATGGCCTGAATATACCAGAATTTAAGTTCTTTTATAATTATTATAAGCTAAACTTATGGAAAATCTCGTATTGAATTTTCAACTCTTAGCTACTTATACAAAAAATTTTATGAATTATACCTACAAAATAATTTGAAAATAATCATGGTTTTGACAAATTTTTGTCAATATTTGAACTTCAAATGCTAATAAAAAAAAATTGTGCCTATGTATTCTTATAATTTTTTAATCACTACAAGAATAACTTATGAAGAATTTTGCATTAAATTTTCAAGTATTTTCATTGGGCCAAAAAAATTTTATCAACACTTTAAAAAAAATTTTACAGAAAAATTGAAAATTTCAGTTGTCCATAAATAGCTCAAAAAAAGTCAAAATATTTTGAAAATTAAATCACGTAAAGAGAACGCCAATCTAAATCCAACTTTTTGAATAATAACAAATATTTAAAATTGTTACGTTACGCTCTTTCCTAAAAATTTAAAATTCAAACGCACTTAAATTTTTTCCTATAATGATGCTTCGAGTTTTCTCTATAGCTACTTGAAGGAAAACTTATGGGAAACTTAGTGTTGTATTTTTAGTCCTTAGTTATTAACACAAACAATTTTATAGATTTTCAACTTCAAAATTACTTACAAATTTTCGCGTTTTCGACAGATTTCGTAAAAATTTGAACTATAAACGCTTATAAAAAAAATTGTGACTAACGAAAAAATTTATTTAATATTTATTTATTAGTACAAATTGATACATTTTTCAAAAATATATAAATATATTATTTACCCTATAGTCATTTTTTCTTCACAATAAAATAATAATAAATAATATAGTACCTACATATAAACTATAAAATTATATAAACAACATTTAAAAAATTCCCAGTATCTCAACATTCTGAACTAGATGTGATCCTTAATTAGTTTGGATAATCAAAATTATACTATACTGAAAATATGGATAGTACAGTGAAACTTCAATTTAACAAAATTTTCTATTTGACAAATTATTTTTGACAACTATGACCTTTATTGTTAATCATATGTTAATTATATTTAATGAATAAATTTTATTGATCTCCATGAGACTTTGTTAAATAGCAGTTTCCCTGTACTTATTTAATCACGATTAGACATGTTATTTCAAAGAATTTTAAGATACTAATTTATCTAATTATATTTCACATGTATTAAAATCAAATATATTTATATTTTTAAAAATTCAATCCAAAATTATTTTAAAATTTATATACTTATATGAAGTATTTGAATACTAATATAAAGCAAAAGGATTTATAATTACATTCGTTAGGTGTAGTATATATTGAAATTCCTGAATATTCTTCTCTAGCTTCTTCTAGCCATCCACTAGGATAACCATGCTCTCGCATTCTATAGATATGTATTGGGAGTCCATTTTTAGGAACACCCAATGCATTTAATAAACTATCGCTTAATTTGCCAGGCGTTAAATCACTCCATAAAGTTTTAGTTCCTGCTATAAAGTATCGTACATTTTTATGATTTCCATATCTAAATTATAACAAACAATATTTACATATTTACAATTTTCTGGTTTAAAATTTAAAGCTTATTAACACAAAAAAATTTAGGTAACCCTTAAAATTTTTTTAAGTTACCGATTTTTGAAGTTTCTACCACCAGAATTTTGTTGATGTTGTTTTTGCATAAGAAAAGTCTGTCGGTTTTTTGAAATTTTCCATTGAACTCTGGGTTCTGGACAATTATGCAATGAATGATCTACGGAATTACAATTCCAACATGAATTCTGTCTTTGTACACCAAAATTATTTTTTCCATATTTATTTTTATTAAGCGAACTCTAGAACAAAAAATATGTTTTTGTAATAAATAGAATCTTATTATAATTTCTTAAATTCTATTACATAGTTAAATATAATCTTGTACTTAAAATAAAATATTATAAAAATATTATTCCAACATATTATCAGTAAAATTTACTTAAAGTTCCAAAAACTAAATTTGGTATTATCACAGAATATAGAAGCGACACTCAATCAGCTGATCGATTTACTGTATCCCTACGGTATGAAGTATTGGATTTTAAAAATTAAAACCATATTCGTAATCTGACTAGATGATGGTAATATGTATCCCTATTTGTTATATTATAAAAACGGAAACAATCTATTGACCACCAGAACATGTCTTTATGTTACATAATATTGCTAAAAATTAGCAAATTGAAATTGCAATAGTTGCATTTTACTGTAATATTGTTATTTGACATTAGTTTATTTTTAAATAAAAAAATATTATAAATTATTAAATTATATTGTTCTGTGATACTGTGGATATGATTTATTTAAGTGATAACATATGCCGCTTCTTCTTGGAGACCGTGTTCAAGTGACCCGATTTGGCCAATATTACACAGTGTCTATAGCCTGGTATTATTATTCTAGTAATTTAGTTAAAAAATACTAATAATTAATTAATTTTTTGTTCAAAAGCATTTTAAGTAAGTATTTAATGTGATTAGAAAAAAAAAAGTTAACAGTAAAACCACATTGAAATTGAAATTTTGAAAAACATTAAATAATTAAATAATTATACAGAAATAATGATATTTTATTAAAAATGTTTTGATATTTTGTTCTTATTTAAAATTCATTAATTGTAGAAATTTAAATCATTCTAGATACTTAAATTATTATTTCCTATACACAATGAAATTTTCAAAATGTTTAAATTAATTATATACCTATATTTATATATATATATATATATTTAAAATATTGAAAATATATAGCTAGATATAATTTTTGTTAGTATTTGAAATTAGCATTTAAATTTTATAAGTATACTATTTTTTAATATTATAATATGTGATTTATTTTATATTCTTACAAAATTGTTTTCAAACTATACTTAGTATAAAAATTATTTATCGTTGATTTCAAAATTAACAGATCCATTACAGTTATTTACTTAATTATTTAGTACACTTGATATCTACTGAAGAATGTACCCAGATTTATAATTGTTTTTAAGGGAAAAATAATAATTTTTTTATAACTAAAAGTGTATTATTTAAACAAAAATATAACAAACGATACAAAATTATATTTGATATAGGTAAAATATAAGTTTTATTTCCTGAATAAACAAACATTTCTGTAAAAGATTTATATCCTATTCAATATTATTAATGATTAATTGAATGAATTATACTAAAACTGGGTGAATCATACTTAACAGCATTGTGAAACAATATGTTCCATTGAATAGTTTTACTTATTAATTAAGATAATGATAAATATTGAATGATTTTAAACATAAGTACTGAATAGTAAATTATTAAATCTAAATTTAATTTGACTTTAAAACATGATCTATCTAATGAAAACTACTGACAATTATATAAATATTAAATAGTTTAAATATGACAAGTAATTACCTCGAATTCTATCGGACGATTTAGCTTAAAGTTTTTAGTTCTGTCAATAACAAACAAAGGTTCACTTTCTTCTTTTGATTCCAACTCATTAGTTTCTGGATAATAATCTTGTTCTAAATCATCAGAAGGTCCTGAACCATCGTATGGTCCAGAATTATCATATAGTTTTGAATTATCAGAAGATCTTGGATAATCATATGGTTCTGTACTACTGTACCCTGGTTCTAGACTAAATTCATCAATATTATCATTCCTAGTAGTTTCACATTCCATAGCCTCATTGTTTTCACTCATGTTGAATGATAACTGAATACTACTATAACAAATACACAAATACCATATTATTAATATAGTGAATAGTGATATTATTATTCGACTAATTGTATTATATAAAAACAGTAAAATATTATTGTTGTTTATTACAGTTGTAGGTACCTACTCATTGTTATGCTATCTACTCACAAATTTGTAACATCACAGGATCTTTACATAGGAGACCAAATTGAAATTATAAAAAATTGTTAAAAAGTTGAGTATAGTTATATAGAATAAAATAGTCATAGAAGGCAATTAAAAAGTAATAGTTTTGGTCTACTAAGATACTAAACCCACATGTGCTGTCTTCGTCTTACAAACATTCAACATAGCAAATTTGCATTTAGTACAACTGATTTTATGTTGTTAACTTTAACATTTTAATGAATTGACATATAATAAAACTTAAAACTAATAATAAAATCTGTTATCTAATGTTATTTTTTATATTTTATTTTTTAAGTAATCTATTAATATCAATAATTTAGTATATTAGATGTCATGACTCACCTAAAAATTAAAATATCATAAAACATGTACGTAAATTTGTTATATTGAATGTTTGTAAGACACATGTAGTGTCCTCTTAATTAAATAAATACACTAAGATATATTAAAAATTTATAATTTACAACAAATAAAAGTTATTTCTTACAGCACTTAGTTAACTAATTGAGTAAGGATACTAATACTTTTTTCTATAGAAAAATTGTTAGTATCTGCCAACTATTATTTGCGATATAATAAAATGTGTATAGGTATATACATTAAACCAATATGACGTATTAAGAAGTGTATTTTTATCTATTTCCACATAGACATCAGTGTCATACATTAATGTAAAAACTATGAAATACATAATAATGTAATTGTTTTGTAGTCATCATATTAGAAAAGTACTTTTGTTACAATCGTACGTATATTTCACAAAATTCGATAGTAAACAATATGCAAAATTATCTCTCAAATCACAAGGCATTGGATGAAGTATTCAGGACTAAAATATATCATTGGATACTATGTGCAAATTCTATGTGGTATTCTATACCTTCAAGATGTAGATTCAAATTATATCGGTTCCAAAACATGAATCCCATCTCAAAGTCCCAAACAAGAACAAAACTTACCATCAAAACATACAATAAACAGCACCCAACGAACTGACTGGACTTAATATTCTAACTAATGAACCAAATAACCAATTAGATTAGACACACACAGTTTGAAATATTCGAATTACAACAATTACCGACGAATAAAGCACTCACAAGACACCAAATCTGAAATCATGTTTATTATCAATATTATCGCCACAAACAGCGACTGACCTATCATGATATCACGGTATCAATAACAACAATAACACACCGGCACACCAAGTCATTCTGTATTAATCTAATAATATTAGGTATTTGTTACAAAAAAAATTAGGAAGTTAAAAATTTTCAAAAGAATGTTGTCAAATACTTGTAGTTTAGTTTTTGAAGTTGACATCAACATTGATTTAATAACTGTGGTTAATTAATAATATTTGATTTTTTTTCTCTAGTTCTTAGTGCTATCTGACGGCCGATAGCTTTATCAAATTGTTCTTTGATTAATAAATATTTTCTATGATAAAATACAAATACGTAATACTAAAATTCGAGTGATTTTCCTCTAATCAGTTACGGTGAATACTGAATACACATTTTGTACTTACAAGTTTCCATTGCATTACGATAACTTCATGCAAACGTATTCTTGTAAATGCTACAAATTATTAATGCACTTCAATATATTTTGTGATATTAATAGAAGGTTTTCAAAAAAATAAAACATAAGTGTCCAGTGTTTGGCTTATTTCTGATTTATACTTTCAAAAAACAATAATGACAACGCAAATACAGTTTGATTCAAATACTATGAGAGGTAATAAATTATTATGATGTTTACACTGTAAGAAAATAATGTTTATATTTTTGTTGTTATAGAAACAAATAAAAATAATTTTTCAAATTCCATAGTGTATGAGTTATACAGATGTCATTAATTCAACATGCTTACTCTTGTTTGAAAATATTCATATTCCAAAGTTTATGAAACATTTGATTTTTGATAATTTACTAAAATTAATTATAACTAAAAGTTCAAGGGATTTTAATACATTTTATATTGCCGGTAAACTAAGTACAGGCCTTTTTAAGTATAATATGTCAATATGTTGAAGATATCTTAAAGACTTATTAATTATTACTTTTTTAACTTAATGAGGTTAAACTGTATACATACAGTCTAATACAGAGGTTCTCAACCTTTTTTTTTTTTTTATTAAAGAAAAGAATAACCCTCGGCAACATGGCCATTGGGATAAGATACATTTTTTTTTTAAAGGTGTTCTATAAAAAAAAAGCTTAAATAATAATAAATGTCAAAATTATTTGAGTAATTATAATGATGTGTAGACAGAAAGTTAGATAAGTATGTCCAATCTGTTTTTTGGAGGAGTGCGAATATATCCGGTGATTGGAGAACTGGTCTCAGTATGTCATATAAGTCGCTGGATAGGTGGTTCCGATTTCTTGCGTCGAGGTATGCAAGACATTCCGTGAGAATATGTTTTATGGTTAATTTGATTCTGCATGTCCTACACACGGAAGGCTTATCTCGGGACATCAGGTAACCATGTGTTATTCTAGTGTGGCCTATTCTTAGCCTGTTGATGATAGTTTCCTTTTTCCTATCAGGAAAATCGTTAGGCCAGTGAAGGACGGTTGATTTAATTTCATTCAGTTTTGTTTTTTGTTTTGCCCATGTATTTTGCCAAGCTGGTATTAATATGTGTTTTATTGATTTTATGGTATCTTGAAAAGTGGTGAGTAGAGTGATGTCTAGAAAAGTTGAGGAGGCTGTTTGCTTGGCATGCATAACTGCTTTTTCTTTGCCATCAATTGAAGAATGGCCTCCAGAAATGGTATCCACATTATTTTGACAGAGTTCCCTTTTGATAGATGGGAGGAAATGATGGAGTGGATTTTCTTTGCAATGTCATTAGGCTTGCGTGTATTTGCTATGCTAGAAATTTTACTTAGGGAATCACTTAAAAAAATAAAATTTTAATTTTGTATTTCAAGTACGTATTCAAATGCTTTTAAGATGGCTATTGCTTTTGCTGAGTATATGGAGCATTCCGTTGACAGTTTATATGTTATTACCTGATCTTTGTGTATAATTGCGATTCCTACATTATTTTTCGATTTAGAGGCGTCAGTGTAGATTTCCGTATGGTTGGGGTATTGCGATATTGTATTCTTAAAGTTTTGGATGTATACATGTGAGCTAGTTGAGTTTTTAGGAAGTTCTGCAAAACTGGTGTCAATAATATTCAGAAATGATGTCCAAGGTGGGAAGGCAGGGAGTTGAGATGTAAGAATATTTTTTAAATCTCTCAACCTTTTTATATTCCAATTTAACTTACAAATATTGAAAATGTCCATTTACCATTTAAACTGTAGATACATATATTATATTATTTATTATTTCTTCAATGTCTCATACAATTAGTTGAAAATCATTGGTTCAGGGTTCTAGATAACCATTCAAAGACTTGATATATAGTGCGTGTAACCTAATATATTCGTAAACAAACGGAAATTGTAATGAAGTTAATATTTTAAATAATTTTTTTATTTAGTCTAATAATATAGACTTATAGTATAGTTGATAATATGTTTATATAATTTTAATACTATTTCAATTTTATTTTAAATCATTTTAGTTATTTTGGCTGAAATTCTGGAATCTCTTACAACTTGTGAAAATGCGTTGAATTTAGAAGATGCTAAAAGTAAGGCTGGCAACGATATGCTAAAAGTAATGCAGTATGTTTATCCAATAGTTGTTAGTACCCAGATGGATGTAATAAAAAAATATGGGCTTCCTGAAGGACGAGAAGGTAATAAAAAGTGTAATGTACCGTTACATTTATAATATACCATAAAACACTAAAATATACTAATCTAAAGTTTATTTTAATTATTATTTAAGTAAAAATTCATCACAAATATTTGTGTGGATAATTTTATTAATAAGTATAAATAGCGATTGAAGTAAATAGCATGAGCATATTTTTTTAATTTTACTTGTCCATTCTACCATCTATTTTAACAAAAAAAAAGGTATTTTTCTGAATAAATTATGACTTAAAAAAATATATGTCCAAAATTGAACTACTTTAGTTGTAATTTATATTTTAGATTTTGAGTGGAGTAGTAAATATATTGGTTTCATAATGATTTTTTTTTTTTAAATTCTTGAATTTAAATGAGGGAAAAAATAAAGTAAAATGAGAATTTTTTATGCAAATCAGATTTTTGACAAAAGATTTTATTTTTTTGTTGTAATTAGAAAACGAATAATCTTACATATAAAATTTTAAACAAATGTTTATGTGACCATTCTTTACTCATTATAAAATATTCAAAATATGACATTTTTTACATAGTAGTATTACTAATAATAAAATGAATTACTTTACCTTTTAAAAATATCAGGAAAAAAGATAACAAATAGTATAGACCTTAAAATGGATATTATTATGATAATTAAGAGGACGCCATACCTGCATATGTTGTCTCTATCTTATACACGGGTAACATGGTTAAAAACTGTTTTGTGCGGGACAACTTTACTCCCTCGATATTTATTTCAAAATTACCAAAATTTTAAATCGCATTGAGAAGAACTTTACCTGTGTCGTAGAGTTTTAATCTTTTTGATAGTGATAAACAATAACTTTTAATAATTAAATGAAAAAACCCTAAAGTTCTCAAGCCGATAACATTAATTGTATTCATGTTATCAAAAAAATTAAAACGCTACGACACAGGTAAAGTTCTTCCCAATGGGATTTATAATTTTAGTAATTTTGATATCAATATTGAAGGAGTAAAGTTATCCCTCGCAAAATAGTTTTTAACTATATTACACGTGTATAGGAAAGAGACAACACATGCAGGTATGGCGTCCTCTTAATATGCATTTAAATTTAACGACCTCCAAACAAGATTTAATATTGTTTTTTGGTAAGTATCTGTTAATTTTAAATACAATTTTATTTTTTGCGAAAACATAGAAATAATAATTTTTTTAATATAATTAAACTACTTTTAACTTGATTGCATTCATGCATTATAATAATTAAATAAATATCATTGTTTTTTTAGCTATAATAAAACAAAATACGCACATGTACACATAGAGAATAATCTACTCAAACTTAAACTGCGTTTCAATAGATAAAATAATAACTAATAACAATAAAATAAATTTAAGTATAGATTCATTTATAAAAAACAAATATTAATATATCTTATTCGAAATATGACTATTTTATTCTACATTTTTTATTTTATCCTTATACATCTAGTACCTATATGACAGATTTGACTACAGAGTTATTGTATTTATTTTCTTTTTCCAGGAATTATAAAATTTACCAGAAGTGTAGTTGCATTTGAAAAAGATGATAGAGTAGTAGCTGATCTCCACCGCCAGATACGATCGTTTTATTTGCCACCAGTCAATGTTTCAAGTGCTGTAACTTCACATGTGTAGAATTATTAATTTAATTTAAAAGAAATACTAGTAACATTATGTTGAAGTTAAAATAATTTTTTAAATATTTTATAATTTAATTTTTCTTCATTTTTGATAACTTAAATTTGTATTTAATCAATTTTTAATTTTTTACTTTTTATAAATAAAGTATTGAAATCAACAAAATAAATTAAAATACATGACAATTAAATTATTTTTTATTTTTTGTACGGCCTTTTAGATCAAATGATATGCATCTTTTCATATTAGTTTATACTTTTTAAAATTTCTTTTAAACATTTAATTCAATAAGTTATATTACTTACTTTACATTTTAAGTTCATTGTTTTAGTTTCAAATTATTGTAATAAAAGCTGAGTTTTTTATTAGCAAAATTAAAATGGATAATAAATTTTACTTACATATTAACAATAATAGATAAAAGTTTATCCTTTTTTAAATTTATTTTAAACATATTATTCAAAAAATTATATTTTAATTACTCAACATTTAAGGTTTATTGTAATGGTTTTAGTTTCAAATGTTTGAAATGAATGCTGAGTATTTTATTAGCAAAATGAAAATGGATAATGCATGTTTACTTACATATATATTAACAATAATAAATAAAAGTTTATACTTTTTTAATTTCTTATAAACATTTTATCATATAAGTTATATTATATTTACTCTACACTTAAAGTTTACTGTAATGATTTTAGTTTTAAATGTTTGAAATGAAAGCTGAGTTTTTTATTAGTAAAATGAAAATGGATAATGTGTATTTACTTACATATTAACAATAATAAATAAAAGGATAGTCTTTTTAAAATTTCTTTTAACATTTTATGCTATAAGTTATATTATAATTTCTCTACATATAAAGCTTATTGTATTGTTTTTAGTTTCAAATCTTATAAACGAAAACTGAGTTGTTTATTAGCACAATGAAAATGGGTAAAGTATATTTACCAACATGTTGACACTTATACATTAAGATAATACACCCTAGGTAAAGTTACCATATGAGTTTGATTGATACATTATGATTTTTATAACTAATGAAAATAGTTACATCAGTCATAACCAAAAAAAATATTAAAACCTAATTGATATGTAGTAAATATCATACTATGTGAAGATCAATTACTACTCTTAAAATGAAATTTTAAAATCAAGAATATATTTTTCTTTTAATATATTACAGACGTAAGAAGGAAGACAGTGCATCTAACTACTATACAGCTACTGAAACTAAATATAATACCTACACTTGTAAAATACAACTACAACTAATAAAAAAAATTGAAAGGACTTATTGGATTGGCTCCTAACGGTGTTATTATTTATGCAATTAAATTGTATCCAGGACCACATCTGGTACAAAAAAATCATAGGCCACTATGGGTAATTGAATATATTACAACCACGTGATTTAGTTTTAGCTGATAAAGGCTTCTTAATTTCAGAAATAATGCTTTTTGAAACTTCCTTAAACATTTCCCCTTTTCTTATGTCTCCCCAATTTACTCCAAGCAAAGTTCTGAAAACAAAAAGCATAGCTAGAGCAAGAATTTATGTTGAAAGGGTGATGATAAGGCATCAACTGCACATTAATTTAATTAACAACAAGAATAGTTACATTTTGTTAAGTACGAGACTATTTATTTGGCAGACTAAAATCCTGCCTTGCACTACCAAAATTATGTTATATGTTTGTTTTGGATGTCAATAACTTATGCAATAGGTATACAAAGATTTTTGGTGAATTATTAAGCGAATATTATTTCCCATGAAGATATTTAAGACTAATTTCAGATATTACATTTATTTATAATTCAATGATTGATTTGCACAATTCAAAAGGAACCTTAAATTCATAAATTTTGTTTATTAAACATAAAATATACTTGCTATACAAATCTTAAAATTTAATAAATCTAATATGAATTGTTTACCAATTTTTACTTTACTTAATCAAGTTTAAGTGCTGTATTTGTCAAGTCAAATTTATTTATTTATAAATGTGATGTACAGGATTTAATTCCTTTTTGTATAAAAATTAAAATATAAGGAATGAGTTTTGCCACCAGTCAATGTTTCAAGTGCTGTAACTAAACATGTGTAGAATTATTAATTTAATTTAAAGAAATACCAGTAACACTGTTAAAGTTAAAAAAACTTTTTCAATATTTTATAATAAATTACTTAAGATTATTTTATAATTTAATTTTTCTTCATTATTGATGACTTAAATTTGTTATTAATTTTTACTATTTATAAATAAAGTATTAAATCGACTAATAAACTAATAGACATGACAATTAAAATATTAAATCATTTTTTATTTTTGTTACAGCATTTTAGATCAAATATCTGTCACCTTTAATATTAATTTTCTCT
>VUJU01003916.1:0-22365 GCA_009835225.1 Aphis craccivora | reverse complement strand
AAAAAAAAAAAAACACACATCATTGTAAAATCAATACATTCTTCACTTCGTTCAGAATCTAAAAGCTATATTGCAGCTTTTTAATTTTGAAATTTAAATATACGAAAAAATAATGGATGTAATATTGTATTCATGTTAATAATTTCATAGTATTTTTATTTTGTTTTGTAATTTTTAAAATTAATTAATTAATTGTTATTTGTAACTATATCATACAAAATATGATTAAAACAATAATTTAATAAAGTTAAAAATGTCATAATGATTTTTTATCTATAGTAATGTTTTATATTTTTTACGTACCTTATAATTTGTTGTAGGGATCTAGGAAAATTTTTAATATTTTGGAAGGTGCACACTCAAAAGTTTAGGAACCATCGTTGCTTGAGTACGAGGTAGATACCTATAGATTAATATTTTTTTTTATTTCGTGGGAGTAGTACGTGTATTAAAGATTACCTCAGATATGTATACTATTGTTTGCATATTGTAATTCGCAGTTTTCTTTTATTAAATATATTTTGTAAGGTTCTTGATATCTTGATAATTTGATTATTTTTTTTATACGCGATATTTCATTAATTGTGTACATTATATTTTAATCTTTAACAACTATATAGAGGTACGAGTACTCTGTACGTAAAGATTTGGAAGATGACTCGTCCAATGTATTAATTCGAAATTCAATACTTTGCAAAAAGTTCCAAGATCTTTGCTTTTATTTTGAAATGCATGTATGATGTTAAATAATATTAATACGTTTAAATATATTTTAATTTAAATTGTCGTATGGATATTACTTATTATTAACTTTTAAAATGAATCACGTAAATTAAAAAGTTATCACGTCTAAAACGGGATACATTGTCTATTTGAAAAAAAGAAACGCCGTGTACACTGATAAAGAATGATTTACAAAACACGTATAGTTGGATGTATTGTTATAATTATTATTACTACGAGGGGGTTTTGTATCATTTATCATTGTATCGAGGGAGAAAAGCATGCCTATATAAAGTGACGTACGTGATTTGAACCCAAAACTTTGCAGTATTTGGTTTGAAAATATTAAATCCAATTGCCCTCATTATTATTACGATTATTATCATTTCTGTTGTTACAATTGTTTAAAAACATAATGCATTGTTTAATCGCCACCGAAAGTTGAAAGCATTTGCTGAAAATACCTCTATACAGTTTAAAATAATAATTCAAGTTTAAATACTGAATACATAGGTACAGTCATATAGCAAGGTATATAAAGTAATGAAATTTTTGAAAAGTATAAGTCTGCTTTAAGTGGCTTGTTTTGAAAATGTAATTAAATATATTATAAAATTAAAATGTATATTGTGTATCCTTATGGAATGTTGTGATGAAAAAAAATAGACCCTGAATTCTAAAATAATAACTGACATTTTTTTAATATAATTTTTCATTATGTACATTAAATATATAATAATAGGTTATGTACTTACTTTTAAACTATTTATTTTGGATTTATTAATCTTGTATTAATTGTATTATGCTGATATTGGAACAGGGATTACTTCTGAGTATCATTAAATCAAATTAGAATTTTTTAATAGTTATTGTTAATTCGCGATTTACGTGATTAATTAAAACTAAAAATATTATTACGGTTAAAGCATTATTAATTAAAATCAAACTGCGATTTTTGAATGCATAATATTTTCTCAATCAGTAGTTTCGATATTTGAGTAAAAATTAAAACAGTAAAATGAGTAAAATTAAATATCGGAATATTAGATAGTATAAGTATATAAAAATACATTAAGCATAATAATTCTGGAAGATTTTTTCAATACTAATAGAATACAAATGTATTCATAGTTTGTTAGTGATTAGGGTTAGTTAAAATATTTTAATATTTTGTAATAATTGTTTGAAGTACAACTTAAATAATTAATGTATTAAATAAGTTCAAAAATAACAGTTTTAATTTTTAAAATGTCATTGTATTTGAAATTTGGTATGAAATTTCAATGACTGAGACTGTGAAATTGTTTATTATATTATTTTTTTTATTAAAAATAACTTTTGTCTACTTATATAATATATGAATTTAATTTGTATGTACCTATTGTATTAGGCATTATACTTTCGTTTGATTAAAAGTAAAACATTGTATTTTTTATTAATTATTTACTATTAATTTTAAAAACTTAAGAGCCAATAAATTTATATGTTTTTATGGTTTAATTTTGCATAGACATTAAACAACAGTGTAATATTTCCAAAAAAAGTGTTATTCTATCAATTATCAAACTGTATTACATTCATAGTATGGCATATAAGTATTAACAAACAAAATTATGTTCCAAAAGGATTTGTTTAAAATTTGTGTTTGTCCCGAATTCTATTGTATTTTTTATACACTCTCATTGCAATTTCACAAGAAAAAAATGTACAATGTAATAAAGGCCGTGTGTGTAATTTTGGTCCAATGTGAATGTTTCTATTGTAATAACACACAACAGAACGAGACAAAGGAAAATAAAATAGACACTAGAAAAAAAATATAATAATAATGTAATAAACATAATGTGAATTTCCCCAAAAGAATAAAGTTAATTGATCAGTAATTCTTTTAGTGTTTAAATAATATAACTAGTTGATTAAATAGTGGCGCCTGAGGACTGTTAATATTTTCTGTTATGTTGGATGATCAACTGACCAATGTCATAACTAGATAATATCTATTTAGTATATTCATAAAAACACGTAGGTTTAAAGGTAAAATAAACCGTGTTTAAAATTAGGTTTACGATTTTATTTAGCTAAATATCTATTATTAAACCTTAAGTATTTTTATATTCTTTAGACATAATTTCTTTAGACTTATTGAATACTTCCAGGCTTCCCGCCATCTTTTGAGATTACCACTGTATGTGACTAATACCTGGTTATTGGAAAGTTCACCATACACCTTACATTAACTATAATACATTTATGCATTCTTTCATACAGCATCTATGAGTTCTGATCTGAATGTACAAAATATCGATGAAAAATAATAAGTCTCGATAAGATTAAAGAATATTGTATACATTATATTATTATGTACTTGTCGTGTCCAGGACTCGTGCTTGTTTGCAAACATCTACTCGACATTTTATCCAAGCATTACCTATATTATTATAGCTATACATTTGTACTACCCGTAGATACAGTTCTAAACTCGTTCAAATAATATTCCAGTCATTAAGTAAACAGCCCTTTAAAGTTTAATATATTGTGCAAACATTATTAAATTGAATTTTCATGTATAATACATAGGTAGGTTATGTCTCTATTAAATATATTATATATATAATAATTAATAAGTAATATCGCTATGTTAAGGACATGGACGTCATACATCAACCACAAACATATAATTTAAAAATAATTGGAAATTTATTTCTTGTAAATGTTTCATACGGTAAGTTTTTCATTTAATAAAACCGTTATCGCATTAAAAGTGTAAGACCAATAATTCGTCATCAGTTTCTCACTCCATCCGTAGTAAAAAGTGTTTTATTATTATTACACTATTAGATAAATATGTATTGTGATAAAACGATGTACATAATATTTTATATGCAATGGCAATATCGAAAACGATAAATGTTAATTTTAAAAACGATTTCAAATGAAACAAAATAATTTTTATTTTGTGTAGGTAGTTTTTAAATTTTTAATACCATTATCAACGCTTAATAGGAAATGACAAGAGCGAAACGGTTTTAGCACCCACATAGGTTTAACGTTAAAAGCTTTTTAGTCAAATATTCTTAGTTACTTAACTAAGAAATTTCTTGTCTTAAAATGTTATAGCTTTTAACTTAACCCAAAAATTAACCGTTAATTATTAGATTTTTTTTTATTGTTTATGTAGCTTATATATAACAAGTACTATCCATTCATTTTTTATAGGATTTTTTAAAAAAAATAAGCTAATACAAATTATATGTTCTTATAGCAAATTATTATCTATATAATGTCTAGGATTTTTATTTTAATCCACGTACACAATATTCATTTTTATTTGAACTTATTTAATAAACATTTTAATAAGACTAACGAAGTTTGATGAGTAATAAACATTCATTAGTTATTACATAAGACAATACGTCTTATGTAATAGACCATACAATACGTACACAGAAAAAAAGTACTTTAGTAAATTTAATAATTATTATGCATTAAATCAAAAATAAAAAAAATATTTCCATACTTTAACACTCACATGGCTGCAAGCCTTTGGTAATTCTATCGTAATGACTATTGATTGTTTAACTGGTTATTAACTATACGTATTGTCAAAGCATTGTATAATAATAAGATGTTTACAAATTATAGTACTTATTTTAAAATCTTTAAATAATATTATGATTATTGTGATATATACAAAATTGTAAACGAAGTCTTTTTATTATTTTCTCATAGGATATCGTAAAACCACGGTTGTAGGTATACGTGGTGGTTCAAAAACTTATTTCTTATACCTTTCTACACAATAACACATAAAGATACTTAGGATTTGATGAAGTATCGATCGATAACGAATCGTTGGTATTAAAACTTTTCTGCTTGAACGACTGTCTCATCACAAAAATTAGCTTTTTATTAGATTTACAATTGTAGTGTTTCGTTCTGCGTAAAATTAGCAATATTATTTTATAGGTAGTATATACGTACCTATCATCTACACCTTTTTACTTGTCAATAAGGATATACTTTTTTAATTAGTCTAAATGCTGGTACCTATGTATCACAATATTCGTTTAAAAGTATTTTACAAAATCGTGTTTGATATCATAACATTATTTTTCGTTTCACATTAGTGGTCATTCTTGAATCCTTGATATTATATACGACTGTCCGGCTAATCACATAAACATGTTAGGTATGATAATAGTGATGATATGTTCTTATTATCCGTTTGACTATGAATTAAAATGCTGGACAGCTGAAAATTAATTCTTTTCAAATACTTATTTTATATTTATAAATAAATTATAATATTGTTGTAATCTTTGAAATGTAATGTAATACATGGTTTGTTGAATCAATTAAAATTTTCAAATATATTCAACTACTAGCTGTCACCCGCGTTTTTTGCCCTCGTAGATAGTCGTTTGAAAATTGTGGCGCTATTTATTTTTCTTATAGTTATTTCGATCATAAAATGCTATAAAATGTACATACCTTATACCTACGCAAAATAATAATAATTTAAGGTGTTTATAAATTCTCATAAATGTAATACACTTATATATATATAGATAACAAAAACAATTACTTTTTACTTTAATATCATTATTCTTACATCCGGGAAATATATATTATATAATTATATTATAATGTCGTTAAAATAAATAACAATAATAATTATTATTAAAAAACAACATTGGGCATGGTCGGCGCCAGTAGCGGTTCTGCCGTATGGGCAGGGTAGGCAGCTGCCCATACCAAAATTGTTGATAATCTGATGTCCCTTGTTTTAAAAATTGAATTAGAACGGGGAGGAAATTATTAATATTATTCGCAGTTAAAACTTAATTATAAATTTACTGTTGTCCAAAATGTATAAAATTTAGTCTTAGAACCACGCCTAGGCATGGCATTCTGTGGGTTTTCGCATAATAGAGCCTATCAGCTCGCAAATGGCTTACTATATACTACTTTTCTATTGGTTATTATTATTATTATTATTATTGGATATTGGACAGTAATAATTGATTCAATCGTCGATTATATGTATACATACTGAGGTTGATCGTGGTCGATTGTTTAACTATACGTTTTAAACAATTATGTATTAAATTATATATATATATATATATATATGTATATACGTCGAAATTCAAATTGTACAGGAGAGAAACAACACTTATTTTGTGTAACATATTAGGTTCCCTTTTCAAAATAAATGAAATAAAGGTACACATACTGTTACTATATAAGGATACGTAGATATGTTTTGTTTTCACACAAAATAGTGTGAAAATAACATATTTTAGTAAAAATTTGAAAATATCAACATATTGGACATGTTCCTCAACAAAAGTGGTACTAAAACCTTCAGCAAACTGTCAGGCTTAGCAGTCAACAATTTGGTGACGATACGTTAAAAGGTGTGGATTTGTATGCGTGACAAAAAATTAAGACTTAGTATAGATATGGTATATTGATATGATAAACAATATTAAATTAAATAGTAGTTTTTATTTAATTTATCGTGTTGTTGAAGATTACTCATTCTTAATCCTAAATTAATATTACATTAATAATTGTTTTTCAGGATATTCATAAATTATTCAAAGGATAATCAATTTTGAAGAATTATATTTAATTGAAATAGAATATGTGGTGTTTCCTGTTATTCATTTCATCGTTTTACATATGGACATGTAAGTGTTTTCATTCTTAAATAACTATATTAAACAGTTTAATATAATAATATTATGTAATACCACAAATTCAACAAAAATATAGTTTTCAAGTATTCGACTAGATATGTTAAAATATTAAATATTTCAATTACTAAATGATAATTGTTAATTGTTGATATTATGAATAAAACCATGTAAGAATTTGATAAAAACTGATTTTGAAGAATTTTTAAGAAAATTAAAGTTCTTAATTTAATATTTATAGAAATTATTCAATCATCGCAATAGACATTTTGAAAACTTTATTTGTATTACCTTACTTATAGAGGAGCGATGTTTCTAAATAATAACTAATAAGAAAACTTTATTACTTTTCTTTTCATTTTAGCGTAATAATTTAATATATTATATCATTATTATTCTTTATTGTTAATACATATAACATACATAGAGTTAAGTTTAAAATGTAAAGCGGGAGTTAAGTAGATTCAGAGGTAAAAACAACAACTAAACTTATGTTTTAAAGTTTTTTGAATGTTACAAAATGTACAAGAAAATATATTCCATAAAAAATAATCACAAATAAAATGAATTAGTTTTTTAGAAATGAAATGTACTAATTTTTATAGTTTTTTAAGAAAATGTATTATTGTGGAAAAGAAGACGTGTTTGTTAATATTATTGTAAATTATGTAAATTTTAAATTAATGGAGAACAGTTTTCATGTAAATGATTTGTGTTTAAAACTATTAATAATACGTATAGCATTGTAAAATTATATGGTGCACTTTCGACTTCTTGTTTTAAATAAAGAAGAAATTTACATCTATTTCTAACGGGAGTTGTTATATTATATGAATTTTTTACCATACCAGCATACGATTGATTTGTGGTGTTTAAGATGAGTTGAGTTTTAAAACGACCGAAAATGGTTTTAACAGCATCAATCACTTTTAGGATAAGGAGACCTCCATGCAGAAGGTTATTAGTAGACCGAAAAAAAAATACTTGACTGTAAACTGAGATAAATTTTTTGAAATGTTTTAGCGTATACTACAACAGTATCTACTATGTGGTAGTATCGCTATTTAATATTATTATATAACTTACCATATTATGTTAGGTTCTTAAGTAATACATATTTTATGCATGTATATATAAACAAATTATGTGTTAATAAATTTATTGTAAAAGTTTTTTGTATTCTGAAAAAAGTAATTCAGAAAATACTGTAATGTGATGACACATTTTGAGTCTGAATTCATAAATTAAACTAAATTTATAATAAATTGAACGATGAATTTTAACTAAATTGGTAGATACTCTCCACTTATTTTCAAAAACCTCACAAGTCAATATAGGAAGCTAGGGAAGTTTTTCATTGAACGTATTCATATTTTACGTAACATTCCGTCACAAAATGATTAGCAGTTATATATCATTAAATTACATGTATATTTCTTGAACGAACAAGTATAGTATAAATTCATCAATAATATTATAGTCTTGCTTAATGCACGAAAGTGGTAAATGTAAAATTTTTCAAATAAATTGAACTATATTTGTATTTGTTATGTCTAATATTTTAAGATATTTATGTGATAAAATGTTTCTGAAAATATTACTTACATATTGGAAAATGTTAAGGATTACAATTACATTTTTTATATACTTATTAATGTTGCTATACGCTAAAACAATAATAAATTTATGAATAACAAAACATTTTTTTATTTTTTTTTATCAAACATGATTTTATTAAAAATACGATGTTAATAAATAAAAATACTTAATAGCTTTTCAGGATAAAATATAATGTTGGCAATTGTAAGGCATTTAAAAAAATAGAAAAGAGTATTCAAGCTTCAAAAGTTCTTAAGACAATTTTTCTAAAACAAAAAATTTGTTTATACAACATTTTTTTGGTAGTCATATAAAAACGTGTATTTTCAGAAAAGTGTTATGTCTTAAACAGTTCTATTCATCTTGGATATACATTCAAAAGACGATATTATATTCTTAGTAATTTATAGGATCATTCTAATATTTTCAAAACTTTGCTATAAAGCTAAAATATAAAAAATGCCTCTTATTCACATTTATATATTCGAATAAAGATACAAGTTCAATAAAAATGTAGACGAAAACCCGTCCAATGATGGTGTTTCTTTTTTTTTCAATGAAAAATATATTAATCATTTCATTAAAGTTGGTTTAAATATATGGTCGTTTTGCTTCATAAAAATTTGTTAATTTTAGTTTTTTCTTTTAAAGTTTTTATACTAGATTACGTACTTCGACGATAATTATTTTAAAAATATCATTGGTTGATATTACCATGTAATTTTATGTTTATTCTATGATATTCATTATTTCTGTCTCATTTTCACACTAAGAACTTGACAACACTGACAATCGAAAGCAATTTATCCTTTTCTCGTGCTATACTTATGTGAAATTGTGACAAATTTTGGGCAGTAATAATTTTGAAATGTCACTACCTACTGAATTATTCCACATAATATCACTGAAACTGAATGCATTAGAATCATTGTTCATTTCGCTTAAATCAAATGAAACAAGGACTAATGGGCTATAGAGAATATTATAAATTGAATTTTTTTTGAGATGATATAATATTCTTATCTGAATCAACGTGTATGCATATTTATCAAGATATTATCCATTTTCGTTATCCTCAAAAGCGACCCTTCAAACAAGATTTGCTTAATTTGCAAAAACTTAGGACCTTCCGACCATTGCATTCATCGAATATAATATGACGCCAATGAATAAAATTTAGGTCAGTCGTTATACGCAGTTTTTGTCAACGTTTTAAGTGTGTAAATATATATATATATATGTATGTATGTATATAATCACTGGTCGAAATCAAAACCGTTAATTTAATTTTTTAATTTTTTATTATTGATGAATATTTTTAAATAAGTTTCACCTATATTACACAGGATTTAAAAATAACAATACTAATATTGTTCCCATTTAATATTTTTGACTAGAATATAAGTTCTTCCTAGAATAAAGTCGCAACTGAACAATCATTGTTAATACGTTTTTGGTAAGACGATTAAGTATTAATTGTCACAATAAGTTACTTTCATGGTATACTATTAAAAACTATAACAGAACCGTAGCATGGATTTAAGTTCATATTTGGAGGATACTATATAGATCACACACACAAACGCCCACGCATATAATATAATAACTGCTGTGGTGAAAATCACATCGCTATTGATCACTACACCGATAAGACAATGTATAGACCACGGCACAAGGTGAACTGATCGATATCATATTTTTATTCTAGAAACAATAATGAAGCGTAAGCTTCGAATCTTCGAATACAATTTAACATAATATGTAGTTATATACATAAATAACACTTAGATGGTATATATTTTTATGATATGATGTTTGTATATAACGGAGCGGCAAATTGGATGATCGACAGGGATGAAAACTAGCAATAAATGATTTCCCTTATAATACGTATACAATAGTACGTAGTAGATGTAGGTAAGCGTAACGAATAGGCGAATATGGCCCGATGTCGTCGAATTACCAACTTTTTTCCCGATATAATTCAGGGCAATGCCTGTAGAATATACGTCGTAGAAACGGTTAGATGATTTTATTCTTTTAAATTCGACGATATAATAATATTATTTATACAGTTTCTCAGTAAAAGCCGTTTGTAGAAGAGGGAAAAATTATCCACTGTTACAATGATGACACGCATTGGTGTAACGCGTGTCACCACCCATTTCCGGAAATATCCATCGGATCTCACCTATTTTTACTCTTCATTTCTTTTATTGCACATACGACGTGATATAGACGAATGTGTATTATATATATATATATTATATAATACTCGAGTATAGGATGTATATCATAATATATTATTATACGATACAATGATATTATACGTTTTATATTTCCGTCAGTTGAAACGAAATATACGAACGCTCGGTAAGCGGTGTTCACTTTCTGCAAATAAAACATATCGTAATAAATTGCGTACCTAGGTATAAAGAATACATTATATTATACGATATCAACGTTTTTATTAGATTACTAGGTATGCGTTTCTAAAAGGTAAATTACTGTTTTATCGAAATAATTTTAAATTCGATATTTTATTGTAAAATAAAACTAGTACACAAACATTTTCTGTGTATCTACATAACAATATAATATTTCAGTCATCGATATAGTTATAATGACACGTTATTGTTATTTTCAATTATCGATTTGAGAACTCAAAAATATTATTAATACATATTATGTATTACGGGGCATAATAATAGTAATTATTATTGTCAAATATTATGTACCTATTTACCCAAATGTAAAAGTTGCAGAAATAATCAATTTTAACATAAAAATTTTTACGAATTTGTGACGAAACAAATATACACGAACGTGTCATTGTGGATAATATAATATATAATATTATATTTATCCAATCAACATAATGGAAATGACATGAATTCTTTGTGATACGACGCGTTGACATGATGATTCAACATTGAAACGATGTCAAGTTACTTGTCTTGTTATACAATTAGTGAAAATCAATGAAAAATCTAATTTTATTTTCATTTCACGTACCTCGGGAATTAAATAAGTAATTTAAGAAAATCAAAGTTTAGCAAACGAAACATGTACTCGCGTCTTCCATCGAAGAAAAAAAAATCGTGTTTGCTTAACTACGTTTTTCGTTTTATTTTTTATTCTTAACGGAATATCCCGGAAGAATGTACCAAAGTTCATTGTAATATTATAGCAAATACGCATGGCTAACGGGTGACTAAATGCATATTTATATATTTCATTATCTTAATTAAAGATTAACACTATTAGAACCAAACAGATGTTCTATAACGGTATCGTGTCGTATTTTTGTTGTAAAAGAACAAAAGCACAACCTTTCTGTCGGTTCACAGTTTATTATGAAAGTCCAAATGAAAGCCGTTCAGGCGATCACGCCTATATACACGATGAAAACGGATATCCGGCGGTACACCAGATCTTCCGGTGTCCCGATTTTTTTCCTCGATAGTCATTTTTCCCCCCTCCATTCGCGAATAGTATTCTAAGACAAAACTCCATTAAAACTTTACGCCTTTGATGCGGTTTCGCCGCCGAAAAGTTTTTATTTTTTCGGGTGATTTTAACCTATGACCCGGTTTTACGCTGTATTAATGTTTTGTATTTCACCGCATATTTCATACGGCCCGTTGTGCCCGCTGGTAGGTAATCCGGAGTAGGTTATTATGTGTTTTTATGTATTTTTTTCTCACAAAACGAAGGATGTCTTATTTTGAAATCAAAGCCATTAAAAGGTCGTGTGGATAAAAAAAAAAAAATGCTCTTTCCTATCGTTCATATCACTCTTGGCCGGTTACATTTTCCGTGACACATAAATCGACGAATGAAAGATAAAACAGAAAGAAATGAGATTTTTTTCATCTTTTCCGGAATTCCAGTGCCATCCATCATAACACGGATTTTGGATTTTTTTTTAACGTGTATCTAAAATAATCTATAATAATAATAGTACACGATATATAGGTAACTATGTGGTGCATTATAGGAGTCAGTTCGGACGATTGTTACGTGTGACATAAAAACGTATCTATAATAAAATATATAATATATAATATACTTAAGCGACTTTGTAGCGCGACCGACCGCAATGACGATGACGGGGAGGACCGTAACTCGATTTGGACGGTGCCATCGTCGTCGGATTGAAAACCCGTAACTCCGTGAGAATCCCATTAAAAGTTACTATTTAGATTTAATAATAATATATACCACACAAGCAGCCGATGTATTATTATCATTGTATATAGTATAACTGGTGTGGTTTTTCACAGTCGCAGCATAATGTGTTGTGAAATGGATGTTGACTTTGTGAATCCGTTGACGTGCGGCAAAATTGAAAAAGAAACGCGCAACAACGAGTTTTTATATACAATTAGTATATTATGCCTCTCGTGGGGTCCCGGAATACGCGTGCGGTGTAAAGGATTTCCTAAAAATTGGGTGACAAAAACGGTGAGTCGTATAAGAGCCATGAACCCCATTATGGTTTGTCACGTGAAATTTGGGAAGCTCTGTAAGTGATTAACCAAGCATGAACACCTCTATTTTATCTTTTAGTATAATACATTTTTCATTTATATAAATTCTAATTTTTGGAATTTTTAAGGTTTTTTAAATAGGTACTTGGATTATTTTATATCATTTAAGAAATGCACTACGGAAGTGGTGACCAATTAATTATTTTGACAAATATCTACTAAAAATATATTTCAACTTTGAGAATCAACTTATTGAGTATCTATATTATCTCTAATACTCTACAGTACCTAATTATTAACAAAAATATTTGTATAAATAATAAAATTAAATAAATTCTAATATGATCAAGTTTAAAATCGTTTAAATTGCGATAAATCGTTTGGCTGTCCCTGCTTTACGGAGATATACCTAATCTTATTTTTTCCAAATTACAAAATCAATTTTTTTTTAAAAATTTTAGAATATATTTTGTTATTGAACATTTGTATGTATCGAAATCATAATTTGAACGAAGAATTTTTTAATTATTTAACTTTGTGTTCTATAAGGATTGTATGACTATGATAATAGGTTTAAAATATATGGAAGCTATGATAGAATGAAAATAATGGAAATTATTTATAATCATTTTACAACTCGTTAACATTTGCTGAGTATAAAAAATAATAAAATAATACATTTTACGTATTCTATTTTAGTAATTCTGAAAATACTCTTTTGAATTTTGGGTCTCGTAATTGAAAAAAAAATTAGCCTATCTGCATCACTACCTTATTCTTGTTTAATGATATAAAAAAATATAATAACCGAAAATATGGTCCTTAAGTATCTAAATAAATTTATAATTAGAATAAAAATGGGGTGAGCATGCTTGGTAAATCACCCCATATATATATGCACGTGTGTATGTGTGTGATTATTTATACTATTATCATTGTAATGTACAAACGAAACGAGATTATTTCCATTAGCGTATTATACTTTGGATATCGTTATTTTAGTATGTGTCATATACCTAAACGTAATATATTTTATTTTGTATATGGTAACTGGTAGTATCATAATACTTTTACATATAAATGGTTAGTATAAAAGTCGTCGCAGTACGCGTAAATAACCCGTGCTGTGTCTACACTAATATAATATTAGGTATGGTCGTCGGCTCGTGTATTTTTACGTCCTATTACGATCTTGACAGTGACCATTATTTCAAATTCATAATTATTATACAGGTAAATAATATTATTATTGATATACTTTTTGGGTTACTTTATTTTGAAATGTGTACTGTATCTGAATATCGTATATTATGCATTGTTCAACCGATGTGTTAACTAACTATTTGAATCTTCAAAATATTTTATATCTCCCCCACCCCCGGTTAAGTTATTATTAATTTATATATAGTATTATTTCGAAAAATATTGCCTTTTTTTTAATTTTTTTTTTTAATATTTTAGAATTCAATTATTATATTTTATAATATTTTTATTATTTTATTAATAGTTGTTTGTTTTTTTCAATAGCTACCTTACTTATAATGTATGTATAGAATAATAGAGTTTCATAATACTAGGTCAGTTTCTTACATTTCCAAAAAAGTTAATACTTATTTAACTATAACGTAATGTCATTTTTTTCCGGATTTACTTTATGTTGAGTATTTTTGATTAAAAATACTACGACAACATTGAAAGCGCCTACAATTAATAAACATGTAATAAGTATAATAGTGTTTATATAATTGTGTACACTGTACTTAATGTTCCAATTATGTTAATGCGTTGATTTTTATATTATTAACATTATGATCAAATATTTTTATAGTCTATATTAAGTGCACCTGTGTTGTTATAATATTATATAGAACTAGAAAGCATTATAATTTACAATTAATTAAAACTTCTCGTAAAAAATAACGACTTAATTTTGGCGATACAATAATATTATACGTCATTTATAATATTATTCTTAAATGTGTATGTATTTATCTCTGATTATAAAACCATACAATATCACACTGATGAGTAGGTACTTGAGTTTATTCAATAATAAAAAAAAATAAGTCATTTGATGATAATGAAAAAAATAAAAATAAAATGTAAGCAATCATATTTTAAATAACTTTCGCGTGAGTCGTACTTGTATCGAATACGGTTGATTGTATTATGTTAATGTATAATATAAGTATGAACAATACTAGGTAGTATACATATTAGTATTACTTTTCACTTTTGTTTTACTTTACTCTTCGTGAAATAATAACAATAAAATAATGTGCTTTACTCGAAATTTCGGCAAATGTAATAAAATACAATAATGTACTTAATGTGTAATATACTTAACACGCGCGTGCAAGTTGTCGTTTTCACTGTTGAGAAATATTAAGAACTATATGCAAGTAATACATAATAATTGTAGGTGTACATTATACTATAGTACATCTGGATAAGTACAATAGTAAATATTATTTTGGGCATCATAGTTAGGTACTTGTTATTAAAGTTTCAATTATTTAAAGTGACTGTAGAGTGTCAAAGTTACACAAACACACAATTTCGTATATTTTAAAATTAGATAGGTATTTTACTATTATAATTATGTCGAAAGAAAACACTTTGTTGGTATACAAAAACCTCAATAACTTAATTAATTTAAGACTCGTATTTACGTACGAGTGTGCTCAAATGAATTAACGTTATTAAGGTTATATTTTAATTTTACTGTTTTTTTACATACCATCACAAACTCTTTTTTATAATTTTCGTTTAAGTTTTTAACCAACAATAGGTAAGTGATATATATATTATGTTTTTTAATTAAAAGAAAAATTACGATTTACTTATAATTTAATGTTACAATTCAAATCGTCTCGAGATGGGTAGTTACACATTTTAAAATTACTTAATACAAATGACTATTTAATTGACCGACCGTTATAACTTACAATAGTCGTACAAATGTATGTAATTCAGACACGTAACTTTGATATGCATATGCAAATAATAATTATTATAAACGTTCATTAATAATTTATAATAATATATGTATGTACCTACATATTATACTGCACTCGGATACCGACCGCGACTGCTACACGCATATAATTATTATAATCATGTCCAGATGTTCACACGGGTTCGAGCTTTATAATTTTCGAGTGACTATACATTCATTATAGTAAAATATTATTTTAGTCACTTGTATTATATTATTATAACGCTGCATGGTAGGTACCTGCCAATTATTATTGTTATTGCAAACTATGTCTAACGCAATCGATATGTTTGATTGACGAGTGCACGTATAATATACGTAAATATATTTATATATATATCGTGTAATGGCAATAAATCGAAGCGTCGCGATACGACTTTGATCCGTTTCGTACATGCATCATAATAATATGATTTTTGATGTAACTGCACATATACACGCGAAACGGTTTCGTCATCCCTCCACGCAGACAATGTAAATTATATTATTATCGATATTGTAATGCGATGTCACTGCAAAGTAATACGGCGGTTATACGATGTCATAAATATTATTATAATATGTAAACGGGACGATCGGAATTTCATGTTATAGATAAATGGCGGAGATTTCGTAATATATACTATTCTTGTGACACATAATCCCCAGAGTTTTCGCCGCACAATATTCTGCAGATCGGCCCGACCAGTATAAATAAAATCTGTTAGGTATAGTTAAAAAAAAAATAAACATTTCTTCGATAAACAGTCGTATCGGTCATCTAATATAGTGACCTTCTAAAGAGTAGGAGAGGGGATTGAATTTAAATATGTATAAAACATATTCCGATCTGAATGACATTATTTGCGATAACAAGATCATAGCCATGTAAATACACTAAAAATGATTGACTGACTACGATATAATATTCCAAATATGTACATTTAGTATAGACTTCGGTTAGGTATATTCAATTTACAATCCAAATAGTATATGAAACGTTTCGAAGAATCATTTCCGTTACAAAATGTGAGTGATTAAGGTCACCCGCAGACATCTGGGCAGTGAAAAAACAGTACACTTATCATAAATTCTGTTTTTCATATTAAATCGTAAACAAAAATGTTTAACTGCAATTTAGGGTGTAATATTATGTTATTATAAATGTATACAGTAAAAAATTATAAAAAATAGATATTAATAAAATAATTAAAATATTAAACAAATTATTATCCAAAGGAGCAGGGAGGCCGTGACCCCCTCCACCTGGGGTTCGGCTTTGTGAGTGATAACCGTGAAAAAACATACGGTTATAAGACTAGGTAATAAGCATTTGTATTTACATAATTATTAATCTATTCTGATCGGACATTAGCAGTTCTTAAGACGGTCTGACATCAATAGGTGTCTTTCTACAAGCATAAAATAATCGTACATTACTACGCGTTAGACAAATACCTATTCAAACTATACAGTTAAAATAACGATCCAAAGGGGTGACAACGGAACGAACTCTTATTATAGTACACACCTCTAAAACGTGCTTTCACGGTCCGATTATGTGGCTTCTTCACTCGCGTCTCGCGTCGTAATGCGGGGGAGCACGCACGTCGTACTATTTTCGATCGAAACCATAATCATCTAGTGTCGGGGATGCAGTACGGTTGCTTCTATTGCAGTTAAAGTGCAATATAGCTGCAATGAATGCATCTGACCGGTGTACTTATATATATATATGCACAATATGAACATGTATATATGGTACGGACGTCGCTGCTGCAAGTATACCCGGATCGGTAACCTTTCGCGAAAAATGGTACGTGGATTGTGAATTGAAAATTGCATAATATATAATATAATATATTATTATATATTATTTTATTGCACAAGACGTGATGTGACTTGGAACGATTACGGTCGGCTACCATATATATATATATATGTGTGTGTGTGTATTATACGGTTACCCACCTATTATACGCGGAATGTACAGCACTTTACAGTATAGGTATATACTCGTAGTTATATACACGAATACACGTACCTATATTCGCAAATCAACTATATTATAGTACATAATAATATGCATTAGCTATAAATATATATAAATGTGCTACCGAAGAACGTAATAGAGGCGTGGGAAGTATTTATTTATACATTTTTTTATTTTTATTTTCATTTTTTTTTTGAGTTTAGTCGATGTTTATAACTACGATGAGCGTGTTATCGCGCCATAAAGTTATATGTTCTGATTTGGCTGCAGCTGGTGTAACGTCGTACGTACATATCTTACATATTTGTTATTATTGCGTTATTGTTACTATAACTTTTCGTTTAATTTTTTAATCAAATTTTTATCGATTTACAAGTTCAAAAACGATAATATTATTATTATTTTACGTGGTCACGTGCTGCAGGACAACGCGTTAAATCTCTATTATAGTCCACTTCGATACTACAATATTACCTATGTACGTAATATATGTATACCATTATAGATATGAGATTATTATTATTATTACGATAGTTCGATAAAAAGTGTGTTATTTTAACATGAATAATAAATTTGTATAGGTATTTTAGTCAAGGCGCATATATTTTTTTAAAAACAAACCATAATTATTTTAACGATTTTTATTTTTATGCATGCGTATAAGTAATATAGACTACATTTTTTTTTTTTTAAATTAATTTACACAATTATTATAATTCAAACCTTATATTACATATTTTTAAGAAGTAAAATGAATAATAACGCAGCGCTCCATGAATATAAGGTCGTTGGAAACTACCCTCGATGTTTAGCTTATTATAATTTATAGGTCATGAATGGACTAAACAACATTTTGGGACTTTCAGTTATCTTGTTTTAATTTTGAAAATAACACTCGAGTTTCTATTCTAGGTCGTCAGAGAAATTTAATTTAAAAATATATGTTCAAACGTGTCAATATTAACACATATTAATTTCTACAATAATTTACATCTTTCAACACCGAGGGTCGGGCAATAGTGTTATTCTCGACGCAACGATATTATTATAACGAGCACCGATATGATTACCTACGTGTTTATTAACTACTCTTCATTTACATGGTATTGTTTATACAATAAGTGATCGAGGTAAAAATTAATTTTAAATTAGTTGAAAATATTAAACAAACGGTTAGATACATAATGTATAAAAATTCAAAAAATTATAATTTACAATATTATACATCGTGGTTAACTGTTTTGTTTTTATCATTTCAAGTTGATCTAAGTTGATTATACGCTATGTTCGAGTGCTTATATTTTAATTTCCATAGTTATATTATTATTATGATATGTTTTTCTTGAATTTTGTATACAATATGAAATTATCGAATCCCGGAAAAAACCCACGGAAAAAACTCACAAAAAAAGACCTAAAAAAAAATTGTAATTACTTATATGAACTTTACATTTCATTTATGTTCTTATTTGTTTCTTTTTCATCGTCTAAGCTTAATCGAATGTAGTGGTTTAGGCACTACATAATATACCTGTAAATAAACTGAATTTTTATTATCCAACTGTTGATAAGCATTTTGACATTTAATTTAATTTATATCATTAGGTACTAATCAATATAAATTAAGTAAGCTGTACTTTATCCACTCTAATGGGTTTTTTAGTACTTAAAAATATGTAGTAGTACTCCATTAGTGTACACTTGGTTATTATTATATTGCAGTATGCCAGTACCTAACTAAAAATCAACAAAATATTAAATAGAAAAATTATACCTACGTGGACTTTTATTTCCGTGCGTTTTTTCATGGGTTATGTTTATTTTTTTGGGATTTTTTCGATGAAAGTTTTTTCCGCTTACCGAAATATTATCATATCGTACTAGAGTACTAGACTATCGTCATAAATCACAAGGTTTTGATAGTAAGTATCAGTGAATGTGAATATCTACAATTAATCATACATTTGATATTCAAAACGATAATTATTATAACTGTAGTGTAGTAGTATAAAAAAAAAAATAATAATATTCACCTGATTTTTAATGCTATCAGCGTTTAAAACAAAGATCGGATAATAATTTATAATATAATGCAATCATAAGAAATAAACGTGTGCATGCATATAACTTTATTTGTTAAACTGTAATTAAAAATGTCATGTCTAGTAAGTAACAATATACTAGGTATATAGTATATAGTAAGCTTTTAAATAACGATTGTATTATTTGCAGGTAGTCGATACATCAAGTATTTATAATCCCGATAATTAAAAACGTAGAGATGTCGCTAATATATTAAGCACACTGTACTATGTAGATAGATGCCAATAATCGAATTTAAAAACAAAAATTTTTGAAATTCCTTATAGAATTTGTATTTACTTATTTTTTTCTTATTAAGTATGCAAATGCAGAATCCTGCCATCTAATTGTTGATTATTGAACGAGCACGCCTTGCAGTGTAGCTGATATGGCAACAGTAGATATTTGACCTTTTTTTCATTAAAAACTTATCTCAAATTTATGAGTTTCAACGAATATATAATACATGTATATATACATAAAATGCATTGACGTCCGTGAGAAAACGACGTGTTGTACGTGCGCAATTCAATGGGATCTATGATAATAATAAACCTCATTAAATAAAATGATATTCAGTGTTTTGTGTTACTTTTGTTTTTTATTATCAATGTAAATTAATTGGAATAAATGTAGCATATAATATCTATAGGTTTATGCTAATGTCAGGCATAAGACACTTCTAATTTTTGTATTGACGTGAAATTAAAAAAAAATAATAATAATAAATGGTTCGTTTTTCACATCATTCAGTCAGATATGGAAAAAATGTATGAAATTATTATTTTTTTCCGCCCAAACATGAATTTTTTTTTTTTTTGCCAAAATGAAAAAAAAAAGTTAATTTGTGTTGCCACAAAATCGGGTTTTCCTAAATTATACTTTGAGAGCCATTTAGAATTACCCAAAGGCCTATCACAAGGAGGTTGTTTTCATTAACTCCCAAGAATATTATTTCACTTTTTTTATCTATCAATTTAAGTTTGTCTTGTGTACATTTGTTAAACTTTAATAATGCAGTTATTATAATTAAAATTTAATACAAAAATAATGATAGGTAAATGGTTTAGTTTCATACTTAGTTATTGTAATTGATGTAGTTATTGGTCTGTTTATAATAATTATTTGTTATTTTAGGTTTTTCTGGTATTTAATTTTGAATTTAGAACTGTTTATTTGTATTAGTTTGAACAATAATTGAAATTAACATTTTTTTAAATAATATATTGTAGTGAGGATAAGATTTATAGAACATTTTGTTGAAATTCACATGGAACGATTAGTAATTATTTGTTGTTCTGTACATTTAACTATCAATGCAATTTAACTACAATCTGGGTTGGAACAAACTAGGTATATTATATTTTATGGAAATATAATTTTCACAATGTTATAAAACAATAAGTACCTACCAACGTATAACTAAAATTAAGATAAGTTATAACAAGTGGTTTTCAAATCTCAAACCATAATTTTGAAAGAAAATGTATCTATTTGGTGAAAACAAAAACCAAACCTTTTTTTCATTTTGGCGAAAACGATGTACGCCCAAAACTTGATCACTTTTCACCGGCACTGTCCTTCCGAATAACACCAGCGATACTGATTTATGGACGAATCGATTTCGCTTTTGTTCATGGGTAGCCAGGGTATGATACGGGAGGGATTCGACGATACAAGTAGTACCTATATGTGTAGTTGGGACTCGTTTATCCTCCCACGGGTAGCCGTCAAAATAACGGTAAAATTCGACCGAGACAATGGAAATTGTGTTTATACATGCGCAGATAAATGTGGGCAGGACACAGTGAATGTACGGAATTTCGGAAAAAATTTCAGTCATACCGACCTTTTCTAGTCAAAACATGTGCATAGATAATTTATTATAATATTCTATAATATTATTATATTTGAGCCATCAGAAATAAATGGTAAGAGGTACCTATTTAAAACTGTTTTAATTTGTTGTGGTTACGAATTGGAATTCATAAAATATTTAATCAATTTAATTTAATACTGTATTATAATTAATAAGTATTTTATATTTTATCGTTTTGCCTATATCGCATTAAATATAATACTTATATAATAATATGCATAATATTATTATAATAATACAATGACAATAACATTTTTTGAAAAATCATAATATTAGTACCTACTGTTATAACATGTGGTTTAGCTGATGAGTATTTAGCAATTTTAATGGAAAAAAATCTCAATTTTAAATTAAAATTGTTAAAATTTTTAAAAGTGATTTATAACCATTGGTTTAAAATTACAAATTATTCCGGCATAAAAAATTGGAGAAAAAAAATTGGTAGACATAATTTTTATTTGCGTTAAAATGGTATATTAGTTTCTTCCTCCACGAAAAACAATTTAAAACAGCCCGCAATAATGTTAAACAAATAAATCGTAGTTAAACTGTATATCATGTTTTCAAATTGACCAATAAAATGTCACATCCTTGTAATGCATTTAATCTTCATACAAATTGGCATATTTCCTAGGGTAAAAAATGTTAAATATTATGAATTATAATGTCATTTTTTACATTAAGTGCACAGAAAAACTTCGTACTTCAATTGTTATGCTTTTTTTCTATTCTTACGATGTTTTTAATATCATTATACGCCATTTTTACAACGGCGATAAATTAAAGTACGAACAACATATATGGGCTTAACCAAACATAAAATAACGTAGGATTTGGCTTAGTCCTGGTAAATGTACACAAAGTGGCATCTAATCGGCCTTCACGGCGGCGGAGGTGGCGTATCACTGGAGCGCGCG
>VUJU01003915.1:0-12045 GCA_009835225.1 Aphis craccivora | reverse complement strand
GCTAGATTTTTATTTTTATACATACCTTGAATCTCAATACATATTTTTAAGTAAATAAGTTTTTAAATTTAAGTATTTTATAATTTTTTTTGGGTCATTCGCCTTATCGACTCATTCGGTTAATCGACTCAAATGGTCAGGTCCCAAAGTGAGTCCAATAAGCGGCGACCACTGTATATAAATTATTATTTAGTGACTATGAAATTTAATTTTAATTTTTCTACTTGACAAAATATTATTTTATACATTCTTTTAAATTTTTTCAAATTTTCGGTTCAATATGCAATAAATTTTGAATTTTGCCTAAATATGCAATAACCTTTAAATATGCAAAAAAAAATTTCACCATTAGCTTCAAATTATGATGATTCGTGGAGATAACTGACAAAAATCCAAAAATATTAAAAGGAAAAAAATATGCAATTGCATAGAAATCCGCGCTCTAAACTATCATTGGATTCAAATTTAACCCTCCTATAATATTTAATAATGATCCACACGGCACCTAATGTACAGCAGAGCGGTACTCACTTGCCCGGTTTTTTTGGTAGTGGTAACCAATAGTTTTTAAGAATTAAATGAAAAAAACCTAAAGTTCTCAAACCGATATCTTTAATTGTATTAATTTCATCAAAAAAATAAAACGCTACGACACGGGTAAAGTTCTTCTCAGTGGGATTTATAATTTTGGTTGTTTTGATTAAAATATCGAGGGAGTAAAGTAGTTTAAACAGTTTTTTACTATATGTTACGCCTGAATAAGACAGAGACAACACAGCGTCCGCTCTTAACTAAATAGAAAATATCTAAATTATTATACATATAGCAATGTGATCTATCATACATGACAAATAATATACCTACGTATACGGCTGTAAACTATACCCAATAATATTGTATTAAATTTTTTCTGTATTTAACGCATACGACTATACGAGTTTTGATCGGTAAACGGTAAGTCAGTATCATTTATTATAATATATCATAATATTATGTATGTACTAGCTGCAATTCTACAGTCTATAATAATATATGATTATATTTGAATTAGATATTATAACGGTCATCCGAAATTTTTTATTTGCGATGTGTCAATCTTGAAAGTAATAGCATTCAATTATTTGGATAATCATTATAATTTGTAATAGTTGTGCGTTTTCGTTTATGTAGGCACAATATAAATCCAACTTAAGCGATTTGCCCTACTCTCCAACCAACCCGCAGGCCTATGTGGATAACGAAAATGCACCATGACGGGAATACTTGTTCGAAGTCAAGGGTCTCATGCCTAATAATATTATTATGAACACACTTTTTCGTATTAAGTGCCACAAAACTTCTAGGTGGGGCTATAATATATACATACTATTATGCTAATCATAGTTTGAAATGCGTGAATAGCTGACGAACAGATTTTGCTGAGCCTCGGATTCAGAAGGACAAGGTTCCCGCCCCTATATTATAACATTATATTAAATACCTATACACGCACACAATATATATACATACAATTTATACGGCGTGCAATCGTAATAAGACTTCAAGGTGTATTATATAATAACTACCTGTCAACTATTAAAGCCAAATTAAACTGAACGTACTGGTACTGCATATAAATTCCCTTGGTTTTTGAAGCACGCAGCCTTTTGAAAGTAACAAAATGAGAATTTAAATTTCCATTTATACATGGGTTTGTGGTAATTTGTTATGTGAAAATTGGATTTGGAAAAACTAACACTGTAGAAGCTGTGATATTTCGAAAATCGACAAATTTTCATAGAATAATAAAGGAAAATATTATCTATATTGAAAATGCTTAAAAAATAACAAAAAAATGCATTTTAATTGAAATAATATGTCCTATAAATAGATAAAGACTAGAATACGTCTATATCGAACAAATATAAAAAATGAATAGAACGATAGGAAAATGATAAATGATCGGAAGAACATTGTTTAATATAAAATTTCATATTGTGTATAATATACTTCCTAAAAATTATAAAATAAACATTAAAAACGCCATAATTGTAAAATTGCAAAATACAAATTCAAGTTTTCAATTCTCTAATATATGAAACGAAATTTAAGTATCAGAAAAAAATGTCCTGAAAAAAAATATGAAATTAAAATTCATAAAATTGTAAAATTATTGCATTTTACAAAAAAAAAAAAAATACATTTTGCAGTCAAATCCGAGCCCCTAACCATTACATATTACATTGTTTCGTTTGTCTAATTAGCGTCTGGTAAGAAAAAAGTACGCATATTAACCTATCGAAAAACTTTAAGCCAATATAGTCTTAAGTTTAAACATCGAATAATTTAATAGCAACAACATAATTTCATTTCAACATAATATTATTATCTCGATGTGCGATTTGTGTCTATGGATAACGTCGTATTTCATACTCATGTTTAACAATAGTGTGTATAGCACTATACACTATACAATCATTAACATTTAAAACATTTAATTTACTATAGAATTCAATAAGGTGTCTGACATCATTTAGAACAATAAGACTTAATAATAATATTGTATATTATAATTTTACCTATATGATCTGTAATAATAGTAATATGCAGCTTTTTCCGTTACAACCTAATTAGTGGATCCGTGATATGAGAATTAACAATTGTATAATTTCACGGGATAAAATTAAAAACAATATCTCCGCCCTCCGGTTTATTAAATTGAACGAAACAATATTTAATGCAACCACCTATACATAACTCTCGATACCGGTAATAATATTATTATAGGGGGGACTTCAATATAAGTACGTTTTCATCACATATTAGTTCCGTGCGACCAACAAGATCTCCGATCTTCAATAATATTCGTGAATATTTTACTTTTCCTTTTATTCAAATTCTCGATGCATCATATATATATGTATATAATCATATTGATTTTTAACGCATTAAACTTTTTTTGTTCCCCAGGTTCCCCTGACCCCTTCCCTTTAATGGCCTAGACCTTCGAAGCAACGAGGTACTGCAACTCTGAATAATAATAGTAATTATATAGGTACGGGAATGCAGGTGCTATTGTACTAAGTTTATAGCCATGTAGAATGTAGATAACATAGTGTATGGAGTGTAAAGTGCACAACGGATGTTAAAATCTCCAGCACTATTGACTTCTGCTATGGTTGTTTGTTTAAAATAATAATTTTATTAATATTTAGGAGATGTTTAATATATTCATAAGACAAGCACAATTTCCAGGCGCGTTATATAAGTATAAATATGAACTTATCACTTAGGTACCACTAAAATTTTTTTTAACAATTACTAAATTGTATAGGAAAATGTTTGTTGACCTCATATTATAATATTGTATGTATAATTTATATAGGAAGCTGAATAAAATAATTCTACAAAAATAAACGGATGTTTTTCTATTTTTGCTCGGCAGCAATAAAACAAATTTTGTTATATAAAAAAAAAAAAAAAAATGGAATGTGCAAACTCTTATCGATTATAAATTTATAATTCATATTTAGGTAATATCTTAGTAGGTAGTGTAAACGTAGAGACATACATCTGTATAATAGGTTATGCACTGTCCTCAACTATAATACCTACAACGTTACACGTCATAGTTTATTTTAAGAAAAATGTACGAGCTGAAAACAAATTATATATTAACCTGTCGTGTCGAGTTTACCAGGAACATTGTATATTAAATATATTATTACTATTTTAATTCAACATGTTACACTGCTTGTTTAAATTTCAGTCGTTGGCTCAAAAATAAATCCGTAATGTTTTAATGTTTCGTTACTGGATAGGTAGGTTAAATTATTCGGTACAGGCATACCTTACGTATTTCGCAATTATTGTAATAAACACTTTTCCTTGCAGTTGTATAATATAACTCATCGGTTTTAAAACGAGCGTAGGTATTATTTAATAAACTAGTTGTTTTACGTAGGATTTATACTTTTTAAGTTCAATTTTTACATCAATATATAAGTAATTGTCAATTGGCATGCCCTCACTTAAGCATAACATTTCAAATATTTGTTGTCAATCAAAAACAGTTCGATAGTACAATATGTATGCAGATTGCACGCCGCCGGATTTCATAAATTCAAATTACTAAATATTTAGTGAATCAATATGGGGATCCTTCGGACATGATTAAGTGGCAAATAGCAATGAATATTATTAGTCTATTATATTAAAATACATATTTTACTAATATTACTATTGTATTTTAGTGAATCATTATTCATTATTACAATATAGTAAGTTGCAACTTGAAGCTCTCATGTATATAATTATAAGCTATAATTATACATTATAAATACATACATTTCGGACTTCCGTAGTTGTTGATTGTTCACAAGTGGATAGTTATTAGGTTCTGTGGTTTATATGATTAGTGCTTGTTGGCCAGACCCTATACTTTGACTAAATTTAATATAATATATAGTCATATAGATAGTCGTACTCGATATGCACTTGTGAAGAGTAGTGTCTACAGAATTATTTTATTAAACATTTGAGTTGTGTTATATTTTGTACTGATAAATATACAGTTCTAGGAAAATATTCAAGTTAGAGGTGCTTTTTTTTTTCGATATATAAAATAAGTAATAACTTAATAAATTGCCTCAATTGTATTTTTATATTGTGTTAAAAATTGTGTACTTAATAATGTTCACCTTATTTGTTTCTATAATAATAAATCAACTCAAATTCTGATTTTTGGAAATTTTAAATAATATACCCAAACACCATATTTTCAAATTATTTAAGATTTTTCAATTACTATTAAGAATGAGTATCCTGTGGTGATATAAACACTAAATTAATATAAATTAGGTATATCTAATAAGATTTTCAAACCATTCATAACCCACATCCTCCAAACTTACCATCGTGGACCTTTTATCCTTATTCATACACAAAATTAAAAGTTACTCAAAAACTATTCGTTTAATTTTTGATTTTGATACCTACAAATGTTTAAAAAAAAATTATTCACTAAATATTTACAGTATAAAAGGATAGATCTAATTTGAAAAACATAAGTTTGTATCTACACAGAAAACTCTCAAAGTAGTATAAAAATTTCAAAAATTTCAATATATTATTATGGCTCATAGGTATATGTAAGAATTCCAATAATACAATTTTGAACAGTTGCTTATTATTGAAAAAAAAGGGAAAAAGAGTAAGGTGTTAAAAAAAATAATAGAATTGTTTAGTAGGTAATGCGATTGATGGATTTGTTTAAAATTAATAACAGAAACGATAATTTAAGCACGCTTTCATGTTAATAAATATTAAAAATATATAATATATCTGTATCTGTATATTCTGTATACTATATATTAAAATAGAACCCCTTTTTTGTATGTACGCGCATAGTTCAAAAAGTACCTGATGAATTTTAGTACAGTTTTCACTAATCAATAGGTTTTAGTTTTGCAATTTGTGCGTATAACTTGATTAGGTAATAAAATGTCTATGATATCAAATTTGTGGCTTACAGACGTATATATTTAAATAGCATTAAATTATCGCCCCGTGTTCAGATTTCTCTTGCCCAGTGGCACTTTTAAAGGATTTAAAAAACTGCAGTGTCTCGAGTTCGAACCACGGTATAAGATACGGTGTATTAGGACTATTATTTTAAATTTATTTTAAAATGCGTTCGTGCGTTTGTTGAAAATGTTTGTACAGCATAAACTCTGGAACTACATATTAGATCTACTTGACTTTTTTTTTAAAAATAAATGATTATTTACTATTATTAATGATTATAATGATAATTATAATTATTAACCTTCACGGAGAAGGTATTCATATCGCAATAGTTACCTCTAACGTCCACCCCCGGTAGGTGCTAAAACAGGGATTTTGAGATTTACGATGGAAATTTTTGTTTATAAATAGTTGCTTTTGGTTTTAAATAATAATTAGTTGTAATAATAAAGTTTTGAATCAACACATAAATCAGGTTGTTATACCAACTATATAAAAAAACCACGAGATAGCACATTATTGTATCTAATCTACTGCAGTACAAAAAAAAAATTGTTTTAACTTTGAAACTGAATTATTAGAAATTATAAACTTACGTACTTATCTCGCGGGGTCCGATAATATACTGTTCGCATAATCGTACGAGAGTCTCACAGTCAACGCCAAGCGGATAGCTATAATAGAAACTGACTAACTCACCGACTGATAAACTACGTAGACAATGAACGTAAAAAATGATAGATCGATGTTTGCAATTACCACGGCATATTCGTACTAAAACTTTGGTGTGCAATATGAAAGCATTTTACAAAACTTGTATTTTAAAATGGTGCTTACACACATTTTTTGAGATTTAAAATAGTCAATGAAAATGTTTAAGTTTTAAATATCGTTAAACCGAATATTAAATAACAAATTAAACAAAGTTTGAACCATATTATAGAATTGGCATTTTTAACGGGAAACGAAGTGTACGGGTTCAGCTAGATTGATTTAATATAAAGATATATGATAAAAAACTATATTTTTGCATCTCATAGTTATGTTATTAGGTATTTAAGTTTTTTTAATTAGTAATTGATTGTTCACTTAAGTACTAAAAGCAGTTTAATTATATATTTTAAAATCTAATGTGAAAAAAAAATGTTACATTATTAAATATTGTACATTAACTTAAATGCGTATTTGTGTTATGTGTATTCTAGTATTTGATGTAGGTACCCACTTAAATAGAACTCTTTTTCTTATTGAATAATTTATATAACATTTCTAATGATTTAATATTTAAATATATTCGAATGAATTTAGTATTATCTTTTAAGTACTAGATAGGTTCTAATTATTAGAAATTTAGATATCAACATCTCAACATTATTTTAATTATTATAATGTTAATTTTAAATATATGTACTTATTATTGTTTTATTAATTAAGGTATATCTTTAAAAATTAAAAAATTTAATAACCTAATAGAATATTTAATTTATTACCTAGAAATATATAATTAATATCATTGCCGGACATCACCAAACATATTATATTTTTTATTACACGCATACTGCTGATAAAATTATGCAAGTTGGCCCATTAAATTATCTCTACAATAATAATATTAACTTGTGTAATATGTTGAGATATGTTTTGATTTTGTGATTTTTTTTTTCAAATTTAGAATTTTAAGTTCTTATATAAATATTAACCATTTGTATATCAATCTGTCATCTTCCTGGATTTTAGTTTTAGTTTTTTTTCTCATGGAACTATTACTTTTTCTATTATTTAATTATTTATCATTATTCATTGTAATTTAATAAAATTTAGCAAACTTGATTTGAAAATGTGTAAATTTATGAGCCCTGGTAAGACATTATAATATCTAGAAGAATCAACTTATTTAATACTACATAAACTTTAAATTCAGAACAGAAATTTTAATGTCTTATTTAATATCTATGTTACATAAATATAAACTTAGTTATTAAATGTGCTATATATTATTGTGAAATATTTTAGTTTATTTCAATGAGTTGTACCTATAAATTTTAAGAAAAGGTAGCGTCTTTCCCTGTAGTATTGTCGATTGACCTAGCTTTACAAGCACAGATTATAAAACACTAAAGAATAACAGTTTAAATTTAAAAATTTAATATAAAAAAATATTTTATAAAAATTTAATATTTAAATTTTGTTAATTGCAGAAAAGGCACATGTCTAATTATTAAAAAGATATCAAATATTTGTGACTCAATATTATAGTATATAATCTACTGTATATTATTTAATCATGTAATTTTAATTTTTATGCATATTAAAGCTACTTATTTATAAGAAAACGGTTATTTTCGAAATATAAATGGTAATTTGAAGCATAAACGGCACATTTCCACAACCTTAAAGTCCTTCAGATAATTACAGCTTAATTATATTTCTTTAAGTGATTGTAGAATCATGTATACCATGCCTTAAACTATATTATTCTATAACATACAATTTTTAATTCAATTTTTTTCAAATATATTAATTTTTTTTGTGTTTGCTGAAAAATTTTAAAACTTGGACATGTGTCCTTTCTGCATATAGCGATTTAACTATGAGTTCACTTAAGTAAATCCTACAAATTTAAATTTGTGCAAACTATTAATGAAACTGACAAAGTGTATTCAATCATTTTAAAAAAATAACGAAATTATAACTTACAAGACAACGTTTTTTTATTTTACTTTAATAACTGTTATTCTTATTATTACTGAGTAGGTTAATCGTCAATAATATCAGACATTCTTTAAAGTATAGATTTAAAAATTAGTTTTTTTTTTTTTAAATCTTATTGAAGTATTTATGTTAATCACATCTCTTATAAGTTATAAATTATCACATTTGCCATACTTTGGTTTAAACTAACGGTATTGATTAATATTTTTTCCAGATATTAGTTTATGTTAATATTTAAGCACAAATTTTTGACTGTGGACTTCGTAGCTAATGCCTGCATGATAACAGCTATGAAATATGTAAATATATTTCAATGATCCTGAAGGGTGGAGGTAATTTGGATATATATATATATTATAGGATTATTTGTAGAAAGAATGGTTTTATTAAATCATTTTGACCATAAAACTAAAGAGTAAAGGGTCGCTGTAAATTACGTCCCGTTTCAAATTTTTGATGTAAATTGCGGCCTGGGAGTATTTTGTCTACTTAAATAATATTTTTTATTGTTATGTAAATTACGTCTAAATTTTTCGAAATTTGAATCAACTATTTTCAACGTTTTTTTTTTTGCTTTTCATAAACTTCCATTGTTATTAAATTTAAAAACAATACAAATACTAATTTACCAAATACTAAATTACAAATACTGTAAATACTGTAGAGTGTAGACCAATGTAAAAACTCGTAGTAAGTATTTCGATCAAATGAACTCAAATGCTATAGTAATATTATATAAGTGAGGATCAAGTATCCTTATCGATCAATATTAAAGATAATTTATCCAGCCAACCGGAAATCGAAATTTCTTATTACAATATAATATATTCTAGCGATATTATAGGTATTTTTGTTTTATAATATTATTTTTATTTACGTTTTCAGCTTTAATTTTTCTTTTTTTTTTGAGCGGTATACATACATGTATATATCTATTTGTATTTGTATTGTTGTGCATGCTATCATTGACACCAAAAAATTGTTTGTACTTTGTTTATTCTTATTAAATTTCGTTATTATTTAATTTGAGATATAATAGATACGTAAATATCCATAAAATGTAGATTAACCCTTTTCAGTTTTATATCAAATTTGGCACTAGATTTGTAATGTAAGTTATATACTTATATGTTCGTAAATACAGAATGCGAAAAAAGCATATCAGCGGCGTACCTATATATTATCTATAGGTACATGTTGACAATAGCTGGTAGGGATATTATGTTGTGATGCATAAACCATGAACGTTAAAATATAAATTGAATAATCTTCGAACGAAAAGTTATAGGATTTGTCTGTCATCACTATTATGGCGCTGTGGGTGCCGGGTGAGCATAGTTAGATTAAAAATGTACCTACAAAAAATACGTCTTGAAGTAAAATAAATTACTGCTGCAGCGGTATACCTACGCGTTTTGTTATTACCTAAGTATATTATTTATTGTTTATTATTGTCCACAGTGTACAGATACAGTACGGCCAGTAATACTTTTGAAAGCGTATTTATAACGTCGTTAGTAACCAAGTTGTGTCCACATATTGTGTATAATATGTATAATATAGTGTTATATAATACGCTATACAGAATACAATGACTTAGTGACAATAGCTGTTATCATGCTCTCAATAAAAGTTTTTTTTTCTATTATTGTGATTCTAAAGTACATTTGGTAAGTACGGAATACTCAGTAACTATACTTATGATTTATAAACTAAAAATGGCTAAAGTTAGAGTTAGTAAAATGAAACAAAAATAATTATTAAATGTAAAAATCGTATTATTTTTATAGTATACCTACACGTACGGGTTAATATGAATGATCACGATAGATTTTAGACACATGATATGGTCAAAGGACAAACAGATCTCTCAATTTATGTTTTAACCATAATAATGTGAAAAAAATTGAGTTATAAAAAAAAAAAATTTTAATTTGCTAAATTCTTAGCAAATAAATAGGTTGGTTATAGGTCTACCTAATACCAATAAAGTATATCTAAAATAAAAGTGTACCAAAAAGTTTTACCATTTCAAACAGTAGGTAAGTACTAGTTTGTAAGTTGATACAAATTATCTTATCTTAGTTGAAAGTTACCTAAGTGAATTCAGGAAAAATGCAATAATATTAGGTACTTAATATTTTTGTTACCCATTGATTTTACTCATTGCAGAAGCAAAAATATGGTTATATAGGTATTATGGTATTACTTCCTGGTAACAAATAAATTAAGCATAAGTATGAATAATAATTACTTACATAATACATAGTTACATATTATTATATTATGGGTACCTACCAATAAACTAAAATCAAATTCAAAATTAATACGTCAAATGTGTTCAATTAGTTCTATTATGTTTATTATATCGCCTGTAATTAGGTGCATAATAACTAAATTGTATTAAGTCAACACATGACCCGACGTGAATACAACAATAAGTCAAATCAATAGTTACTTTAGATTTTTGCTCTTGCAACTCACTCGGTTAAAAATTTAAAATCGATTTAATTTTGACTCCTAATTATGCCTAACGACTGCAGGCAAAGCTATACGGTATATGTCTTAAATCAAAATTTCGGCGATCATATAGTAAAAATTATACGTTCTTCTATCGGTGATGCCTTATCGTCGACATTGCACTTATGGAATTAAAATAAAATGGAAACAATAATGTCGTACAACAACATAATATCTCATTACATATATATTATTATATAAGTATGGGTATATGCATAACAATATATTTATATAGAAGCTGCAAACGGCGTGGCGGACGTGATGACATTCGACGGGGTGCGACGTACGTGTAATATAATATATTATTATTAAGTATATTATACGTGGATAGTGTACATAATAATAATAATAATATTATTATCGTTTTATCGCGCATTTAAAATAATATAATGACGCGTGGCGTCGGAGGCGGCGTCGTGTCGCATATTGTACGAGTGTAGGACGTCATGTGTATTATAATACGTATTATGTATACAATACGGTGGATAGGCCCCCAGACTAGGTCATCCGGCCACGGTTGACGGCGACGCCACTAATAAATTATTATCACAATATATTTTAATATACCCGTAATATATGAAATTATGTTACGCGTAGGTAGGTGTAGTACCTATATTAATATATACGAACGAGCAAACGAGAAGATGCGTCAGGGTCTTTAATTTTTCGGAATGTCCGAGACGGGTTTTGTTATGGTTCTTTTTTTTTTCACCTCCCCTCCGCGCCCGCCCCTTGCCGGCGCCGTCGTGAGTAACTCGGTAGTTTTGCAGGACGCATAATAACATTATATTATACGTACCTAATAATAATATCACACGCACGCACACGCCAAACCGGATCGTGATATACGTAGTGCCGATCTTATAATATGCAAACGGCGACAATATTGCATAATATTTAATGGTCGTGATGTACAATAATTTACAGTGATATTATAAGTACGGTGCAGAGTACTGCAGGACGAGAAAAACATTATAATATATGTTTTTTTCATTTTTGCCTACCTACAATATAATATTATTATTGTTACGTAGTGTGAATAATATGATTTTTCGGATGGCGAGCGAGCGCGAAGGCGACAAACGCGCAGCGGTCGACAGAGAAATTATTAATAACAATATAGCTTTATAAAATCTCCGCGGTCGTATTATTAGAGGCTTGCCGTGTGACGAGACGAAGTGCAATTATTATTCACTCGGCCGTGCACTTTGTTTTCGTTTACTGACTGCAACTGCAGCTGGTGCAGCTGCAGAAGCGCGTTTGTAATTATTATGCACTACGATATCCGCACATTACCTACATGGAAAC
>VUJU01003914.1:0-22370 GCA_009835225.1 Aphis craccivora | reverse complement strand
GTCGTCGTCGTCGCCGTCGTCGCCGTCGTCGTCGTCGTCGTCGTCGTCGTCGTCGTCGACCGTGGTCGCCGCCGCCCGCCACCGCACAGTATTATTATTATTATTACTATTATTATTATTATGGTATGGTGTTGTGCGTGTGTATTGTATTATGGTTGTAGTAGTGTTCGCCGTTTAATCGACGCGACGAGTTTACTTGTCCGTGCGGTGCGCGTGTCATAATATTAATAATAATAGTAATATTATTGTCGTTGTCGTGTTCTCTCGTACGAGATCTGTTTAACGAGAGATCAAATTCCTTGTTTTTCGACGATACGTTTATTATTATTTTGTTTTTTTTTTAATTTAATTTAATTTTGTTTTTTTTTTTTTTTTCCCCCCGATAAACGAGTGTCGTAATAATAATAATATTTATAACCCGGTGCCGTATTGTGTTTGTTTTTAAGTTTTTCGATTTTGGTGTTTGTGCGTGTATGTGTGTGTGTGTGTGTGCGTGCCTGTGCCGTGTCAGTCAGAGACGGTTGTGTATGCGATCGTGCACGCGGCTGTCCACCGTCGCCGTCGACAGTCTTCAAAAAATTTTTAGAAAATAATAATTATCGTTTTCCGAGTTTTCGGGCATACCGTCGTGATGATTTCCATCGTATAAAACCGTCGAAAACCGTCATCCGGCGTGTGCGTGCGCTCCGCCGCCGCCGCAGCCGATTCGCTTTATCTCGGTTTACCACGGCGGCCACCTCGGACAACGGTATCTATCACCAACGTTATTATGTATTGTTATTGTTATTTATATTGTGTGTTCTTCGGCGTCGACGTCGTCGTTTCTGTCAACGTTCATGTCCGACCGCCGTTGCTTTGTCGTAATAATAATATTTTAACGATTTATTATCACAACGGTCGCGCGTTATCACACGCGAAAGCTTCTGATAACGGAAATAATCCGATAATACTTGATGAATCCTCCCCCCCGTGTTGCTTAATTCCGCCGACGTCTCGTGTGTTTTTTTTTTTCTTACGTTGCACATTTTGAAAAACGGTTAATGGTTTCTGTTTCCAGATTACAAATGAAACATTGGCGTTATGAACTACTGACGGGATGACGGAGATCCGTTGGCTATCAGGAGGTGGTGAGTAAACAAAATACATTTTATTTGCATTTTATTCATTATTCGCCGTGGAAATACATTTCGCCGTCCGGTACTACCGGACCTGCAATTACCGGCCGCCGCCGTAGTCGTGTACATTTTTCGCGAAATGCCGTACAATAACATTATTATCTTATCGATTTTTATTCCGACATGACAGAGCTTGATGAACGCGCGTGCATGTGTGCGATGCCGCTGGTTTTTGTCACACACACGCACGCGCCCAGTATAGGTACATTACCACATAAAAATATTATGATGTTACGAAAATAATAATAAATAAATAAATAAATAAATAATAAAAAAAAAATAACACACGATGCGACTCGATGTTATTAATAATCAGTGAGGCCAACGTGAAAAAAATATAATAAAACCGACAGCCGCGGGTCCTTCTCTCCGTCTCGTGTCCTACCCAACCCCCCCCTCGGACCCCTCGCCGTCGGCGTAATAATATTATACACCGGTGATTCTGTGGGCTGCCGACACCGCCGCCTATCCTCTCTCGGTGTTTAACCGTTTGCGTGCGAGTATCGGGATCAAACCGGAGCGGCGGCGAGACGATTGTGTGTGTGCATTCGAACGGCTGCACAACGACCGCCGCCGCCCGAAGTCGTCGTTTACGATACAAAATATAACATGATTAAACACAGTATCGACGACGGCCCGAACGAGAATTTTTATTGTTAACCCGGCCAAAGAACTATTGTAAACAACTCCGAATCCTATATAGAACCGATTAGAATATTGTTATTTTCAATAACACCGACAAGTCCATGGTTCGTCCGTGTAATATTAGGTGTATTGCGTCAACGCGGCGACGATTATGTGCCGCGATTGCGGTGGACACCGGCCAGCGGTCGAAAGGTTATATTTTTCCGACGATGGAACGACATTCCTGAATCGCCGCCGTCCGTGTCGCGCATCGGACGGTTTCCTTTAAAAGTCGCGTTCACGTCACGTTTTATTCTCCCGTACACGGTGTCGTCGACGACGTTAACAATTTTTTTCCACAAACGTTATGGAACACTTCCGTTGCGACACCGCGACCGCACTCCTAAATTGTATAACAAACGCGCTTACACGTCATGTTATATCTATTATAAGACAGTCGGAAAGTGGTCCAATCTATAATGTGCAATTCTCGATCAACACGTGTATAGTGTACCTATATATAGAGGGAAAACAAATATTGTTCAAAACTTCCTTGGGGGACGAGGTGCTGGAGGAACTGCTGGAATAACTCGTTAATAGATAACGAAACTGGCAGGTACCTAGTATATTGGTGCGCGTTTCTGCACGTCGATCGCTAACGATTCGAGCATAATAATGTTCTCGTCGTCGTCAACTCGGTATCTGGTATAATATCACGTGTATACACGACGATCGCCATCTCCACGACCACCACCACTATACCACCACTACCACCATAATACCACCACTACCCACCTGCACGCGTCTTAACGTCTCGTTGTAAATACATAATAACATAAACTCGGGTATCGCGCCCTTACGAACCGCGCTCGGGTGAATATATCGACCGGCGGCCAGGTACCACGTCCGCGGTAGTTGTAGATGAGAGAGGATATCGGACGAGGAGAGTATATACCGACGTGACGGTGACGGCTGGTGGGGGGTGGGGGAGTGATGTGTGTGTAGTGGTACGCGTTTGGGGCGCAAAAACGGCAGCGACAGCGGTGGTATATCCAACGGGGGAGGGGGAGCGGGGGGGGCGAAACGTCGTCGTTTCTCGGTTGAACCGCCAGAGAGGTTGTATNGGGGGGGGGGCGAAACGTCGTCGTTTCTCGGTTGAACCGCCAGAGAGGTTGTATGTACGTACGCTCGTGCGTGTGCGTGTGTACAATACAATAAAATGGCGTTTTCTATTGAACGGCAGAGAGCTCCGCGGAAGGACGGGCGGCGGCGGTGGCTGCTGTGGCCGTATAACCCGTGGAGCGGAGGAGCAGGAGGAAGCGCGATGACTAGGTGGACGGGCAGGAGGAGGACAACGGTGACGGGGTGACGCGGGGAGAGACGTGTATATTTATTATGTGAGGGGCACACTGCTCCGGTCGTTTCGTTAAACATAGCCGCACACACACACACACACACACACATATATACGTATAACACTATAACTATATACACTCGCCGGAGCACCGAATGTTGTAAAACTTCAACCCACAGCCGTCGACCGTTCGCCGGCTTGTTCGCGTATACGTGTGTGCACCACACGTTTGTGGATCCCACACTCATCGATCGTTTTATATTATGTACTATGTATACTCTATACATACGTCTGTGCGAGGAATGTGCACACGTCTCGCGAATGATATGGGAAACGTCTTCCGCACGGAACACACCGTCTTCGGCGGCAGCGTGTGTCGAGTTCTCGCTGCCGCCGCCGTCCTCGAGTTATGTTCTCTTGCGACAACGCTCGCCGGAGCGAGAGCGACGCGTACATATAACCGCTGCAGACGTCGTATATAAATACGAGTATTATTGGCTATAGACGATATTATGATATTGTATAGTGTTATGATGCGGCTACTGTTTGCGCGATGGTGGTGTGTGGTGCGTGCGTGTGTGTGTGTGTGTGTGTGGCGCAGGGGTGAATGATGCGAAAGGCGACGGCGAGTCGTCGTCGGCGGCGGTCGGTGCACGGGAAGGGGTTTTAAAGTTAAGTTATCCCCCGGCCGAACAAACGATCCCAGGGTGTCCGCCATCTTGGTGTGCTCCGCGTTACCCCTCCGGTCGCGTCCCTTGCCGCCACTGACTCCGTTTTACCGCCCCTCACTACCCACGCATAATGGTTTCGAAATCAAAGTCAAACGGCCGTCGCCGGGCAAATCCTCTGCCCATGTCGCCGGGAATTCCGTCGCGCCCGCGATAATGTAAAACGCCCCGTGTTACACCCCCTCTCCGCGGCAGCACCTCGACTTCGTCGTCGTTGTATACAGTCGTCCACCTCGCCGTCCTCTTCGCCACAATCCCCCGACTCCGCTGTGTCCACCGACCCCTTTTCTATATCCTCACGGTGTGCCAGGCAGCTGGCTGACTGTTTTTGTGTGCGTACGTGTACGTGTGCGTGTGTTGAATGCGATCAATAAGCCTCGAAATGTATTGCATTGGGCCTCTATTTTTGTATATTTTTACGTTTTCCACTGCCGTACATTAAACTTCAATTCGGTTTACGCTAACCTGCACCGGTTATACCATGTATCCGCAACGCCGCCGCGTTCACGCATTTCGCACGGGTACCCACGACCAAAAGTGGGCTGTGTATTATATACCCGGTGGGAGAAAACCCTGATTTTGTCACCCTTCCGCTATCGTCGTTTCAAAGAGGCGGCTGAGAGAGAAGATTACGTTTATTTCGTATTGGATTTTCTTCAGCCGCTCAAATGGAAACGTTATATAATATATATATATTATTCTCTTATCGCGTTCGCGGCGCGCGATAGATAGATTACGATATAGAATAATGTACAGTAATAAAAAGCGCTGGAAAAATTGCGTCTGCCCGGCGGCAGAGGGGTTGTTGTTGCTGTTCGATTGTAGCGAACGTGTTCAAAACACTATTTGTGTGAGCGTGTGTGCTCGCACCGTGTTTATGTATCCATCAGACAGAGAGAAATAGAGAGAGATGGAGAGAGAGAGAGATTGATCAATAACTGACGTTTACCTAAAGTAAGTAGGTCATCGCGAAACGGACACTGATTTTCTCGACTTCTCGAGCGTTCTCCGCGGAGGCCGGCGATTACAATGAATAGTAATAATAATAGTACATTATACCGATAGCGCAATATTATCCTGTTAATAATATCGCGACGTTACGGGCTTGCGCCTTGGCATCGTCGTACACGGACGCTGCTGCAGACGACGTGTGCGCGGTACGCGGACGTGAACGACGAGCAGTTACAAAAAAAAAAAAAAAAAATTCACAAATCCGAACGGCTCGCCCGTTTTGCGGTCGAGAAATCGGCGGTCGCAAAGCGTCGGTGAAAAACGCATCGGAAATCAAGTCGACGTGCATTGTGTGCACGCTCGCGCGCGCGCGCGTGTGTGTGTGTGTGTAAACGTGTGCGTGTGAGCGTGCGGGACGATCGCGTTTGTTATGATACGAGTTAAATAGCCTCTGCCGGCTGCGCACGGTGTTCGTGGGCGACCGCGGTGGCGCGGGCCGGGGAAACGGACGAGAATATTACCGTGTTTAAAAATAATCTCCGACACGCCGTATGGCAACACTGTGCCGTGCCAATATGCTTTCGGAAGGTCGTTGAATGGCCGTGGATCATTGTCACAGCGTGACCGGATAAACGCTCGACGGGTAACCCTTTCCTCGCCGCTCAGACTTGCGTTACTGCACACGCACGCAAATTACATTATACCGACGGGCGGCGGGCCCTCGGCGCGCGCGCGCGCGCGTACACACACACACACCTAACCGTGTGTAATTGACGGTAATGATAATTTTCGCGTCTCGTTCCGAGAGAGTACAAACGCGGGTCCGATATTATTATTTTTTATTTTCCCGAAGGTATGACGATAAATAGAAAAAAAAAAACCGAAAGATTTTTGGTTTAACGACCGGTTGACATTATAGCGCGTGCTGCTATTAATAAAATATTATTATATACACTCGTTTGACGGCAAAAAAAAAAAAATAAATAAAATCGCATTTTTTCCGTTCAAAAAACTGGTCTGCTCGTCGCGTCCCTCGTGCGCCGCTCTCTGTGCGCAGAATCCACGGGAAAACGATCGGAGGAGAATTATAACAATGTTGACACTACGATTTAATTATAACGACGTCCTACATAATATTATGATACGCGTCGTTTTCTACCTTCCTCGGGCTCGATTAACGCCGCCGCTACAAAACACAATGGCGTTGTCGGGCACTGAACGGTGCAACCGCGTGTGTAAACAATATAATAATGTTTTATTTAATATTTTTACGTATGTACGCGCGTTTACGGAGACTCAGTATTTGTATAATATTATACAAATAATAATACCGTATTAGGCGTTTTCGCCTCACGCGAATCCTACAACAGCAACTCGACTGCTCGACAATCGTAAATACGTATTTCAATAACGCCATTATAATTGAGTATTGCGCAGACGTGGATAGTTCTCGTCTACTATTATATAGAACGTTTGACATTTATGCTCTCTTGTGAAACAATAATCATGTGTGTATGTAAAATCAGAGACTTACAACCCGCGCCCCTCTTCTTACCCGTACTTCGTAGTTCTCTCGTACTGTTTTTTTTTTTTTTTAGGTCGACTCGTTCCATACCGCCGCCGCCGCGGTGTAAATAATAATAATAATAATGGTATTACCACCGTCGAATGAATACCTATTAATCGGTTGTATACAATGTACATAAATGTTTTGTGTCAAACAAAATCTAAGCATATTGTATATGATGTCGAATTGTGTCGCAGTGTCGCCCGTAATAAAAATAACAATAATATAATATAATAATATTACGAGTATAATCGACGACTGGCTTCAGCAACGTGTATAGGTATTATGTGTGTACGAAATACCTCTATCCTCCACTGTTTCGTGGTGTGTAGTATGTACTTACTATACGTAGTCAGCTGATAGTCGGCGTTCATGGTGGGTGGATGGGTGAGCGTGGAAGACACGCGTTCCGGTGAAGGTATAATATTTCACTGATACGTAGGTACTGTTTTTCGTAAAAAAATAATTAATACATAATAACGGATTCCTATAAAATCGCACGTGTGGTGTGCCTACGATTCTAATATACGTTGGCGACGCGGTCGGAGTGAAGAGTGAGTGAGAGAGAGGGCACGATGTTCCGGACCAACGGAGGTACGAGCTACACAAGCAGAGTGTAGAAAATAATATCATGCCAATGACAAAAAAGCGTCATTATATTAATTTATTTGATAATCGTAAAACGTAACTTACACATAAAAGTCTATTGCACGAACCTATCTCGTATCTAGGACGGTCTCGCGCGTTTACAATATTATTGTACACCGATTTGGTACTACATCACTTGACGTGTTTACGTTTGCATTTTTCAAAGTGTAAGGTTTAAATATTTGTATTCATTGTACACCGTCGCCGTTGCAAAGGTAAATCCTATCGTATTAAAGTGGGGTGGATTGTGTGTGGGTGGTGGCGTTTTATTTTGTTTCCTGTAAAGCCTCCATTGAATGCCGTGATGCGAGCGCTCGTTTTTCGTGCTTCCTCTCTTGCATCTGAATCTGAAAAATCCATTTCCCTCCGGTTTTAGTCCACCCTGATGTGCGACTATTCGTTTGAATTATCTGAAAGCAGCCTTAATGCCTTATCGTGTTTTGTGTAGTATTGCGCTAGCACAAAATGTTTAAAAATCGATACGAAGTAAAACTTTTTTGAATACCCATATATAAAACCGTCTATAAAAAAAACTTAGTTATTTAAAGTTAAATTAATCAAAATATTTTTTAACGAATCAAAATCATATTTTACTAGTATATTATACAAAAAATTTGATTTCCTCTGCACTTCATAGGTATACACATATGCACCATAATTTAAATCCAATATAATCTATTATATATAATAGACGTTGAAAATATAATTTAGAACTGTTTACTATCTGATCGTTATAATCAAGTCGATGTTTTTCACAAGTAGGTTTTAACTTATTAAACAAAAACAATCTATTAAAATAATTTGGTTAATTAATAGCCCAGACATATTTTAGTGTTTATATTATAATATGCAATATGAACCTGATATTATAGCATCATTATTTATTATTAACATAATATCTTTCACATTTATTTTTGGTAAACCTGAACGTTTTTTACTGTATCTCGGAATAATATATACGGACAAGTTAAGTAAAAACATTTACATATTATTTTCTTTTTATCAATTAGGTCTTCAGTGGTAAGTTTGGCCATCATGAATGTATATTTTATTTTGTATTTATACTAATGAACGTATCCGGTTCAGTTGTCCCTACGGCTAATAAATTATTATTATTTTCAAATTTGAATTCAATCGGTGAATGTGCTACGTCCGATCGTTTTTTAATTGTATCAGTATAATCGATTTCGAACGGGTTTATCGTTTAATATCGCTGAAGCAGTTTTACCGTCCTCGTTTTACATCCCAAAAGGCGAGAAAAATCAGAAAAATCACCTCTTTACACCTATTACGTTTTGTCGGATTTCGGAAATAATGCGTACAGCACCGAGTAACATGACGAAAAAATGATATCGTCGCAGACGTCGTTTGTAATTAATATTACTATGGCGGATAACAACACACACGTCATCGTCGTTGTAAAACAAATACATTGCTCGGTTCATAATTCGGAACCAGTGTCTCCTACTCGATCGCGCAACAGCCGGGCAAATACGATAATATTTTAATATCATATTATGTTATGTACACATCGCATAATAATAATAATATTCAAATACCATAATGAACCGCTCGCGTTTATTTAGTAGAGCAGCGGTCGTGTGCATTTAAAAAAAGAAAACGTTCGCTGCTGCCGCCGCCGTCGGTGGTGGCCTATGCAAACATAGCGAAAAAACAGCGAACCGACAACCAGTTCTGCCCCGTTATGTTTTATTATTATTATGTTTTTTTTCTATTCCGATTGTGAAATCTGTCGTAAGTCTGGCAACGCCGAGAGTGAATCGAATTCGCTAATTACATCGGCGGCGGCGGCGGCGGCGATATACACACTCCTCACACATACCGGTCCTTGAGGCCCTCCCCTCCCCCCCACAAAAAAAAATTCCCCTCGCACCCACGGTCGGACACAATAGACTCGGCGCCGCTCCGTTCGTTCGCCGGCCGCCCTCCGCGGGCGTAAAAACACGGGGAGCTTATAAACGCGATATAATTCAATTCGGCGGCGCGCGCGCGACCAGTCGTTCATTTATACGCGCTTGGGCCGACGGCGACGATCGCGCGCGCGCGCGCGCGAGTCATCCGAATAGAAGTAATAGTAGTAGTATTACGGCGGCGTAGGTGGTTTCTGTGGGATTCGGGCCGGGGAGCGCGGTTACGTTTTTACTCTGCCGGCCGACACCGCGTACGTCTGTGACACAATTACCATAATAATAATAATAATAATATTATTACGTCAACGCGCGCGCGCTAGTCGATATATTATTATTATTTATTTTATTATATCGTTCACGACCGGCATATTATGGACGGTCGATGGAATTATTTTTTATTGTCGTGTCGTAATATTTTTGTGAATCGTAATTTTTAATTCCTTTGCATTAATCGGAGATACGGTTTCGGCCGAATCGTCGCCGCCGGTGGTCATGATGACATACGCACTCGAAATTAAAACATGCACATCTCGAGTGGCCTCTATACACCACGTTTTTCATAATATTACACATTTAATAACTCGTCTTCAGACGTTGTCGACAATTAAACGATTTAATGTGCATCCGTACGACATAAACCAGTTAATTATTTTTGCCAAACACCGAACATGATTCCGCGGTATCGGTGAGTAGATGACGTCGTTCCCGTACAGTGCGTTGTAGTCGTGCTTTTAGAGCATTGCAACGTTGTGCGAATCAATCATCGTCAATCACAGATTTCGATCGAGTGTCGAGACACGACTGCGGTTTTAAAGTTTCGCTGTACCCCCCTCCCCCTTTCACCCAACGACTCGAGTTTAATGTAATAATGTATTTAATTTATCACGTCGCATCTCTCCGGACGTGTCAGACGCCGTGAAGTTTCGTGTGTGCGGCGCCCGGCCCAGCGCGCGCGACCAAACGCCGCCGCGGTACGCGCGCCAGACATCAGACGTGCCCCGCAGTGCCCTGCTGATAAAAATAATCGTAGCATTACCGTTCGAGTCCGTGTAGTAGTCGTCAGCTGACTGCCCACTCAGCCGTACCAGCCGCGGCCGTGACGTCACGAATCCGGCGGCGTTGCCGAACCGTGCGTCCCCGCGTCCCTCGCGCCATCCTTTTCACGTACACACGCACACACTTCCTTCCTCCGTCGGTTTTATTTCGTTTTTTTTTCTCGCTCGTTCTTTTCCTCTTTTTTCGTCCTCTCGTTTCATATTAATATATACACACATATATATTTATTTTTTTTTCCCCAATGTCTCGCACACCAATTCATGCACATAATACACAATATGTATATTATAATACACACTCGGTCTCCTATTAGGACGTTATATTATTACTATTATATTATTCCTTACACTTATACCTTTCGTGTTTCTCCGGTATTATTACTATTATTATTATTTTAATACAATACAATACACTCACACACATATATATAAATATATGCATAGAGAAGAACGTTCCGCCGTACGTGGTGTACGCTTCTTCTCCGGCCGACGTTACCGTTGGCGGAGGAGTCGCCATGTTGGACTGAGGATTTTTGTTGTTTACGCGGCCGTTGCCCGTTGCACTAAATCACGACTATGTGTAATATTATGTACATTATTATAATACACGGTATACGCACCGGACGCCGCGCCAGCTACAGTGTACAGCGGCGCGCGTGTGTGCATTTCAATTTACCACTTCGCTAAAAACCGATGGGCGGCGCCATCTTAGTTTTGTTTTTCCCCCATCGCCGCCGATGTGATCGTGTAACCTCATTTGGCGATATCTTTTTCAACGATACCACACAAATATAATATTAGTCGCGACGACTTACAACTACGTCGTTATGGTGCACTACAACTATAATACACTATAATAATAATACGGACTACGGTGCACATAACGTTCGCAGCTCGCGCACAATGATACCCTACGTAACGATATTGTAATCTCCGTACACGTCTCCGACACGGTTCCTGTGTACATAATATTATAATATATTAGTGTGTTATTAATATTTTATTTTTCGCCTTATCGGTGCGATTCGTTTCCCGATTTTCCTCTGCGCGCACGTACCTTAAATATTTTTAGTCATTGTACGCGTATTATTCGAAAGTCTCTCGTAGACGCTATAAATAGATTCTCCTAATCTCGAATGTTCGTGATATAACGTCATTGGCGAGTAAGATAGATCAGCTGTAATAATTTCCGTTTTAGCCGGACCGGTATTATATATACGAAGGGGTTAGTTGTGTATAATTGCCGCTCTGGCCAAAAATAGTTTCGATATTACCGTCGTGGCGTCGTGTTAACACCGTCGGTTATTTATAAATCATTCGTCTCGAAATTAAATATACATATATATAAAAGCACGTCTATCGGTTTGGAAACCTAAGCGGATTTAGCGCGTTATACGGATACTATACTATAATCGTATGATCTCGTTGGAGTAAAGTGTTTCCGACAGGTTGGGACCACGTTTGTCGTACACGTCTTTTCGTCCTATCGTCGTCCGTTTTCGCAATGGAACCGAAAGAAGACGAACACGAGAACGGAGTGGAGGAAGAGGAGCGAAAAAAATCGTTGTGCGTAGTTGTGGGTAGCTTAGATACGCGTTGCACAACGGCAGTGCTGCGGGCCGCGGTGGTGGTGTGTGATACGCACACGGTAGGTGGTTGAAAATTGTCGATGAAAATTCGCAACAGGGTAGGAACACCGCTGGAGGAGAGAGTGTAGCGTGTGTGAGAGTGTTGTCGGTGGGGAAGAGCCAAGTGAGTGGTTACACCGGTGCGGTGGTGGCGCGGTGGTGCGAAGGTCGCGCAGCATTGAGCATTGCGCGCAATCGAAAAAAAAAAAAGAAAGAGAAGAGGAGAGAATAAAAATCATAGTAGTTGAATATTATTATTATTACCAAACACAGGAAAGGAATGCACACTACTACTACTACTACTACTACTTCTACTACTACTGACTACTACCGCACGGCGGTATACTATAACACTGCAGCAGTGTATGATACGCGTTTTATATAGAGAGCGGGTCCCGGAGAGCAGAGCAGAGCAGCTGCTTGTGTGCACACTGTCATATTATATATTATTATTATTATTATTTTATATTATATACGTATATATTATTATGTTATATATTATCGTCGGGAGGATATAGAGTCATTATTCCCATTCCGAGTCCGGTCATCGGGTCGTACGGGCCGCAGTGATCGTTTCACAAAACCGCCAGCCGGCAGTGCGTGCGCGTCTGTCCGTCCGTCCGTCCGTTCGTTCCGATCGTTTCTCTTCTGCGTCCGCGACGTGTGTCGTCTTCGTCACGTAATACCCATGGTTTCCGACTAACGCCACCCGCGCGGGCGTGATAACACCGACGACGACGACGATAATAATATTATTGTTTTAATAATAATATTGTTATTACTATCCCGAGGCCCCCGGACGGTAATAATAATTGTTCCGTTCGAATTTGCGTTCGCGCACTCGCGGTCCTTGCACACCCGGAGGCGGCGCCCTCGTCTTGTGCCACCGGAGGAGACGCGTACGCCCGACGTCGTTTTTCTCGTTATTTATTTATTTTTTTTTTCTCTAACGGCTGCCGTCGACGTCGGTGAATTTCATTGTAAAATCAATATTACGTCGTGTGGAAATTCGGACGATGAGTTCCGCCAACGGCTGCTGCTGTCGTAGTAGTAGTAGTAGTAGTAGCAGTATTATACCTAACTAGTGTAACGGCAGCGATTCAGCGGCGGTGGGGTGTACTTTCCTCGCCGTCCCACCCCTCCACCCCGTCGACACATCTTCCCCCTCGCCGACCGCCGCTACCCTACTCGCCCCGGCACATGGAAGAGGCGCAGAGTTCATATTGTTGCGTCGCCAGTGCATATGTCGTGTTACCTCGTGCCGCTGCCGCCGCCGCCGCCGCCGCCTTCGCCGTCGTTGTCAGAAGCAGCAGCAGCAGCAGCAGCGACCGGTGCGCATTTATCGATGATGATGTGTTCCCAAGGTTAGTTCGACACCTGTACAATTTTATGTGTTCTACAAGACCGTGTAATTCAATAATATACGCGTTTGTCTATATTACCTATATTATTTTATAACAATAATAATAATACCTAATTGATAATATGCATTTACATAATAATAACAAACGCGTATACCAGTATTATGTTTCAATATTTTTCGCATATAATAATAATTGCTTGATACATTGCTAACGTTATGTATAAATCGATTGCACCGCACGGTAAAATAAACCATGTGCTGCGTCGATGTATGTAAACACGTCGTTATCGGGTGGTTGTGATACCACATGGAAACTTTTTTCGAAAACTTGCGCGACGTACAACAATTTAATTTTATATTGTAATTCAGTATCACAATAATAATATATATATATATATATAAATATAAGCGTATCGCGTACAAACAATAATATTATGTTCTACATTCGTGTCTCGTCTCTTCCGCATTCTCGGCGGCACTAGCTTTTCGCGTCATACGCGCTCTCGTCTCTACTCTCTTCGCTCTTGTAATATTATATTATTATATAACGTCTCTTTCGGAGAACATCCGTCGTCCTGATTATACTATTATTGTTGTATACCGAAAACACACTCACGTACGACGACGACGACGTATGTACAAAGACAACCCCTGCCCCCGGCGGGTTACGACGAGAGGGTTGCTCCGCACCCGCCGTCGTAGTGGTGTTAGTCGCGTATTCCACATAGTTGTTGTATAGTATGGTCGTATTATTTTCGGACGACCGCCGATCGATAACGCCTCGACCTCTCTGTGGGTTTTTTAAATACGGTTTGCGTTTATTCTAAAACGTACGAGAAATTGCACGACGACGGTCGTCGTAGTCGTCGCCGTACCACGCCCCCTCCACCGTATATATTAGCCGACACCGCGCGGCGCTACTATGTACACGCCACCACACTACCTTGTTCCGACCGTCGTCGTTTCCCTCCGCAAAATATTCCTCCACACCGTTGCCGGTTCAATTAAACATTATTTTATTTCTCTGCCGCTCGCACATGACTACAACTCTACACGGTATAATAATATAATGTAAATAATGTAATATATATCGACGTACACACGCACACGTGCCGGTCGGTAGGTTGTTGGTACTACCTACGGTGGTATAATACACAGTGTACCTACAACTGCTCACTGCAGTGGCGGTTCGAACGACGAAATCCGTAAATGGCGATATTGCTTACTGCATCGGTCGTCGAAAGACGCGTTCCGATTCCACTACGATATTATTATTATAAGAACTCATATATAACATATATATATATGTACATGCGTGTGTGTGCACGTCGTGTGGATTTTATTATTATTATTATTTTTTTTTTTTTTCCATAATCGCGCATTCGCCTCTGGCAACGGATTCCTCCATAGGTCGTCGTCATCTCTGTGTGTGTGTGCGTGTACGTGGCAAGTTCGCATGGCCACATTCGTGTGGAACACACTCGGCCGCCGCCGTCGCTGCTTGTGTCGTCTTTTGTACGCAAAGTGATGGAGGGCGGGGTGTATGTGAGTGTGTGCGAGCGAGAGCCGAGAGGAGATGTGCTCTGGATAAATACGTCGTGTAATAAATAAGCGGCCGAGAAGTGTAACCGGGCGCGCGCGAACAATGGCGGCCGAACACCGCGCGCGCACACACACACACACAAACAAATACGTATGCGCGCGCATGTGTGTGTGTGTGTGTGTGTTTGTGTTGTGCACCGATGACGGGCAAGACGGAGAGCGAGCGAGCGAGAGAGAGATGACCGGCCAAAGTTTGTGCCGCCGCATTCCGATGTGTTTTATTTTTGCGCGCGCGTCCCATGATACCACTATACGACTGTATAATAATATTATAACCCGAATCCTCGACTTTTCGTGTCGGGTGTACGCATGCACCGACAGAGAGACCGACCGCCGTTTCGTCGGCTTTTTCCGCCTTTGCGTCATTTCCGCACCCGCCAGAGGCCGGCCGGCGCGGCCGGCAAACACGTATGTAGGTAGGCACGTGGGTGGCTGGGTGGCGGTCGGAGCGACGGCGCTGCTCGACGTTTGTGTCCAAGGACCGTCGTCGTGTGTTATTATCGTTTGGTGTGCTCGAAAAATCGTTTTCGTATAGCAATAATATCATTACGACCGAGACCCACTGCCGTGTTGTAGTGGTACAATAAGAGACCGCACGAAACTAATCCGATCATACGCTATACACATACCTGTGTCTTAAAGTAGTACCTGTATATTACGTGTACGAGTGCACGATGACGTCGTTTCGACGTCGATAACCGCTCCAAGTCGATATGCAGTGACATATTACGCGCGAGGTGTTCACAAATCACAAGAATCGCTTACTTACGACTAATATTCCGTTTTAGAGATGTATAAAAAGAACAACAATCCGATTAGTTAGACAGTCGGTGGTCGGTTGCGCGAGACTTTTTGACCGTTTCTCACGTTTTTGCGTGCTAATTCTCCAAAACACGTTTCCACCGGTCCATGTGTATGCGTGTGTGTGATGTAAACCGTTGAAAAATTATTATTGCTCGCCGTTTAATGAATAATATAATAATAAAATATTTCCGCGTGCGTACTGTGTGAACTCTTGTAGGTACGTACGTTTCACGCCGTCGACAAACCTCAAGCAGAGTAGATCACGCGACGAGTTCACAGTTTTGATAAGTTATAATTTGGTGAATAATTAATAAAATATGTCGAACAACGTTGCACACGAAAAATTACGTTTGCCGCATTTGAAACGACATTTGTACTGAATATTTAATTGATAAAAAAAACGACACCGTGTAACGTGACCAAGGACTAATTTTATGTATGTGACCTAGAGAGGGCAGATTATAAAAGCTATTTTTTCTATCTATTTTATTGTTAAAATGTTTCGATTTTCTTACCGTGTGTTGTCGACGTGTCGCCGTAAGATTACAATATTAATAAACGTCAGCGTAGTTATTTTTTTCACTTCGTATCTAACCAAACGTTTTATCAATAATCATCCGACAAGTATATTATAATCGTATTTTAAGTGTCTATAGTACTCGAGTCTAATATTTTATTTAAATCGATATAAATTAGTAGTCCCGATGTGTTTTGCACTGGTTTACTATAAAAATAATCTTAAAACAACATGTTATTATTTTATCAATAAATAGATGATTAAATCTATGACTCTATTAACGCAGAATGTTAAAGTACGTAGTTGATGGTACAATCAAATGAATTAAAAAATGGAAACAAAAATAATGTTTGTATACGGGTATTACAACTGTAGTAACAACTAGTACAGTTTTGTGAACGGCAGAGGTAACGTCTTCGATCGCATTTTTTGACTAGGATCGGTAAATATCATATCCGCCGTGTGCAAATCGTTTTAACCATTATTTTATTACCGACATGATCGAATTTACAACTACTGCGAAAATAGGAAAAAAACGGTACTCAATCGTGTCCGACTATAATAATATAATAATAGTAATAATATAGTTTCGTTGACCCCAAAGTGTTCTACCGAGTTGAACAACGAATGAACAGTGAACATATTTTCTTGGCCGACAATAATAATTGCGTTTAAAAAAACACGGTATAAAATAATTTACTCTCCCGCGTGGCCGCGTACCATTTAACATTATATTATAGAGAACGTATAACAGAAAACGGAACGATCGTCGTCGTCGTTGTCGTCGTGTTTGAACGATTCACCTCCGCCTACGTTGTCGTCGGCGTAGTGTCGTACATGGTAAAATGTCGGTAATTCGGTAACGTGACGCCGTGAGAAAACCGGGCGGGGCTCTATTTTAAATCCTCAAAACAACCCAACTAATGTTATAATATCATTCGTCTAAAAAAAAATAACGATTTTAAAAAAACTACCACCGTCGCCGCCACTTGTGCGTCTCGTAGATTAATGCAATTGATCCGATTTTTTTTTATAACTTACAAAAACCCGTGTTACGTTTTCTGCAGGCAACTGCTCGTCCAAACAAAGTCATATTTTATCAAACTGTTGTTAACTCGAAGGAATATTTTAATGTAATAAGTATGAATATGTTTTATTTTTTTTATTTTTGCAAAAGATAATATATTATTTTGTGAATGGGCGAATTATAACAGAATATTATTGACTTAATGATTTCAACTCAATTCTTATTTTTGGATTAGTATAGGTACAATCGAGTATAGTTCGATGTGTATCGTGTATGCTTAGTCGAAATTAAGATTGTTTTCTTCAAAATATAAAATCATTATTATATTGTGTTCACAATAGTGTAAGGTAAAATAAAATAAACTGCACTACTGTGGACGTTACGTACAAATCGTACACGTCGCGTTGTCTCTTGACTGTCGGTCGGTGGGAGGCTTATTTGTGTGTATTAATAAAAATACCACGTAGGTACATATAATAATAATGTATGTATAATTTATATATACATATATGACAATACGAATATTTTCTCGTTTGTCATTGAGTATTATACATGCCGCCGCTGGGCGACTGTTATTTAATTGCGTTTCGAAATTTGCGCAGCAGTCGCGTGTGCGATATTATTATTTTTTCATTTCACGTCAACGAGAACACCAGTTTTTTTTTTTTTTTTAATTTTTTCATTCTCGTTGAAAAATTCCAATCGGTCGTTGTCGACGTCGTGCTCCACGAACGTTTTTTCTAAATCATTATAATTAAACGTATTCGTCGTTACCTACTAAACCGACGACGTAGGTATTATTATTAAAATATCTCCGTCGGCGTACGTCGTCGTGTTTTATCGATTCACCTTTGATGGCGATGATGTCGAAACGCAAATAATATTGTATGAATGTAATACCTATAGTACGATAATTTTAAAACGATGATTTGCACTCGTACTGCCGACGACTACGACGATGACGACGGTGCAGCTGAGCGTAAACGGTATGCTATGGCCCATAAGTGTAATATTATGTCGTAAAACGCCATCATTACCGTCCTGGTAGTTCTTCTAAAAACGTCTGCTGGAATCCAGAACTATATTGTATGTCTGTTGTCCACAAGTTTTTTTCTATTGAAAAATTATTATTTTTTATACTTTTGCACGGTCCCGGTGTGTGGCGTGTATTCGAAATCCGTACGTTTATTCTACACGGCACAAGAAGTACCCAATATTATTTTGTTCTGCATCTACACCGTTCGTTCGGTATGGCGGCGGCGGCGACGATGGCTGTGTAGTTTTCGATTTGGGTAATGGTTCCGCGTTCTTACGCCATTTCGTTTCTAAACTGTTGCGAAAAGCTTTTGTTGTGACGTTTCGCTGATGTTTTCAAAAGCTCGTTTTCTCGGCGGCTGACGCTGATCACGGTCGAATTAACGTCACATATTTTGTTTGTTTACACTCTCGCTCGTGTCGTATGAAAATAATATGATAAAGGTTTTTTGAATGACCTCTTCCAGTGTATTATGGAAGAACGACGGCGGTGTGCTTACGCCCCGGGAGTCGATGAGTGTTTTATTATTATTTTTTTTTGTTTTTGTTTTTTATTTTGTTCTCTTCCACTCATCCGACTCGATGATATTATACCTCGCGTCAACAATACACCCGACCGCATTCTGTAGTAATAATATCGAGTAAAGTGGTCGTGAAGAGCAGACCACGATGCTCGACTACACGAGGACCCTGGCGCGGCGGTGGTGTTGGCTGGCGACGAGAGGGACGCGTCTTTTTGACGGGGGGGGGGCGAGAATCTCGGCGGCGGGATCTTCGACGACCGTCAAATCGGCTGTGACCGGGTACTACCGGGTAACGGGTAACGCGGGCAGAAGGAGAGTGGCGGCAATGGGTTTTGTTTGCACCGTTACTGCCTTGAGTGACGAGGCGGCGGTGCGGGCGGGGTCGGGCTCCGCTGGAGTTTTCAAACGTCTGTGTGCCCGCTCCGGAGTGTTACTTATGCATGGCCGCCCGACAACGACACAGTGGCTTTTACGTGTACACACGCACACGCACACGCACGGTCGCGCGTATATGTACAATATGTATAAAACGGAGTTTGCTAGAATAGCTAGAGAATCGATCGTTTTCTCTTGGCACCCACCCGCCGTCCTGCCGGTCGCCACTCGCCACCGTCGCCATCGCCTGCCCACCCGCCCGCCATCCTTACACACACAACACACACGCGTAAGCCGCCGCTATTCGGTGTATATACACCTCGTGTCACGAATCAGTCCATCTCCCTCCGGTGGCGGTGGCGGCGGCGGCGGCGGCGGGGTCCTGCCCTCTTCCGTATAGACGCACACCGCGAAACGGACACGATCCGGCAACGCAGCCCGACGGATGACCTCCCCTCCTCGCGCGAACAAACCCTCTTCCACTCCGGGTTCTCGTCTCCCGCGGCCCCGATCGGTGTGAATTCTAAATACTCTCCCGTGTACGTCACACACACATACGCGATGATGATAATATAATAATAATATGATATGTATAACATCGTATTGTGTGACCGTGTGTGCGAGTAATCCGTCTGCCGTGTGTGTGCAAGAGTGAGGGGGAGAGAGAGCGCTCGGTGTTATTATGTGTTATGTGTATTATTATTATACACGTGTATCATAAAAAATACGAATATCGGTTTGCTCTGCAGTGCGCACGCAATAACAATATGAAAAGCAAAACGAAATGGATATAAAAAAAAAAAAAAAAATACAATATTAAGTTCAGTACATTTCTCCTCGGTCCGACTGTTGCCGTCGATGTCTTATAGAACGCGCGCGCGTATGTGTGTGTGTCTGCCGCCGCCGCCGCCCTCTCGACCGTACGGCAAATTGGCAACGTCGCTCGCTTTATCGGCGGCGGTCGAACACAATGTCGGGATGAAAATGTCCATAATTATGTGTACGACCTCCGCGTGTATTATAATACACGCTCGCCGTCGTCGTCGTCGTCGTCTCCGTTTCTCTGGTCGTCCGCATATGCGTATTGTGTTTAAATAGTTGAATAAATTATCCACCGATCTCCCCTTTCTCGTCCGCCGCCGACGTCTACCCCACGACGACGGTCGGTTTTTCGTACACACGGAAATAACCGTATCGGGGATAGGAGGGACCAATAATAATAATAATGATAAGACTACGGAGGCGCGACATCGGCGTGTGTGTGCGAGACGAGAGAGTAGTAAAGTATAATAATTCTCGCAACGTAACCCCCTCCCCGCCACTAACCGCCGCGGTGTACCGAACCCTTGGCGGTGGTGGTTCGTTCCGAACGCGAGTTTCCACTTTACGCCGTCATCCCGACGTGTGTTGTGTGGCGCTCTCACGTAATGATACCGGGTGGGTTTGGGCCAGGGAGGCTCTGATTAGGTTGGCCCAAGTGCGATAACCCGATAAGAATAGATTTTCCCCCTTCCCGCGCCCTCCGGCGCTTATTTTTGGTTTGCAAGCCTGTGTGTGCGTGATGTGGGTACGACCGTCAGCGTCGGGTGGCGGTGGCGGTGGTAAAGTACCGCAATATTTTGTTTTGTGTCGGCGCGGCGGGAAATGTCGAGAAATTTTGTGGTACGGAACGAGAGTGGAATTTCATTTATCGGTTTGCAAAACAAAACGACGACTCTGTGATGATGATGATATTAATAATATCACGTTACTGGTGCTGCCGTCAAAGTGTAGTGTTGAAAACAAAATACACCGATTGGTTAAAATTAACTTTCAGTTGACCTTCGGCATTTGTCGCGCGACCTGTTTAAAAATAGGCTATTTCCACTTAACAGGCGGCCGGGTGGAATATGAATTTCGATCGCTGGCAATCGGATTGTCTATCAATCTTGCAGCCGCACACCACATCACCACGTTTAAACGAAATTTTCCTGAACAATTTATGTATAGCGAGTCGCGAATTCTGATAGTAATAATACCTACTAATAGCGCCTGACAACGGCACTATTGATGTGTTTGTGTGTTTTATATGGGTACACAATATTTTTCATTCTCATTTCCTAATAACATTTTGTTCGATGAAAATTCGCGATTTGCGAGGTTTTCTGGATGTGATTTAATCGAAATCTGATCGTTGGGAGGGCGGGCGAGATCAGTCGAATAGACTGGCGGGCGATTAATTAGGCCGCCGCAGCGCGCAGCTCGGAAACCAAGTAAAATATAATAACCGGAGACAAAACATAGTAATATATACGCCACAGCGCGTCATCGTAATATAATATTATGTTATTGTTCCCACACGTTTTCAGCTGATTTGTCGATAGTTTCTCTGACCAAGGTTTTGTGTTTCGTATAGGTGCTAGCGTCAAAATGGAGCATCACTTCCAAGCTGCGCTGGATCCACGTAAACAGGAATTACTGGAAGCCAGGTTCATCGGCGCACGAGTAAGTCAACTTAAAACAAAAACAAAACAAAAAACACATAAAACCGTAATGTTACACATCGTCAGCGCACGGTATCGTAATAACAATGATAATAATGTTTGTTATAAATTAATTTTTATCCATCGTAGTGTGTGATGTCTTAAAAGAAATAACACCGCTAGCGTTGGTTTGTTTGTATTATAATAGTCGTAGTGAGCTCTGAGCTGACGCTTCCTCCCACCCCTTCCTTAAGTACCAGTTTTGACCGCGCGCCCGTGTGCTCGGCATCCTAGGAATATCGTAATATTATTATTATCGTTAAATTTCAGTGCACGACGAGAAACATAAAAAATTTACATCGGAGTAACTGTGTAAAATTCGGGCCGCCGGGAAAAGAACAACGTCCGAATAGTTTATTATTAACCGTTAAAAATATTAACGCTAATCCGTCGGGTTTAGAATATTATGTTGTAGCAAATTATAATTGTGAATAATAGAGCAATAGTAAAATATTATAATAATTGCCTGGCGACGAATATTACTGTGTAGGTATACGCCGCTGAATCGAAATAGAGTTACGGCCGCCGCCGCCGCCGCCCGTGTAAATGGCAACAGTCGCGTGTTCCGTTTGCTAGCTCGATAACGCTGTCAAAACTTGGCTCGGAAACGACGAAAAAAAATTATATATATAATGATGTATACGTTTATATTATTATGCGCCGGTACGTGATTTGCGCACTCGATATTTAAAATATTATCGATCGATTTGTATTTATTAGCATATATACGAAACAGCTCGAACATACGTACCGTGACCACGGCCGACGTGTGTCTTTTTCTTTAATCGGTCGATTCGTGTTACGTCGTTGCTCTGCTAATAATAATATCCATAAAATTGCCGTCGCGTTGACGTTATCACCGCCCAGCCAGCAAACTCGTAGACAAATATTACAATATAATACATTATCATCGTTATCATCGAAAGTCGTCGTCATCGTT
>VUJU01003913.1:0-22374 GCA_009835225.1 Aphis craccivora | reverse complement strand
ATTCAAATTTAACACTCCTATAATATATAATAATAATGATCCATTCGGCACCTAATGTACAGCAGAGCGGTACCCACTTACCCACTTTTTTAACTATGAGTATTTGCTGGAAAATTGCATTAGATGTACTATTTTATTATATATATATATATATATGATGAGATTTCAAAAGTACCTAATGAAAGATGATGTTCCAACTGTTTTAAACTTTATAACTGCCATTATACAATCAAAGTACGATAATTGAACATGTCCCATTTCCCATTATAATTCACAAGTGCGGAGCTGTTGTCAGATACACGCTGTGTGGTAGTTATAGGTTACACTGTCCGAGTATATATAGTGAAAATTAATTAAACAGATGGAAAATGTCATTATATATTCATCAAATAATAACTATTAACGTTATATTATTTCACTATGTTGTTTGAATATCTAATATATCACGATTGATCAAAAAGTGATAACTGATAAGTACATCTAGCTAGTGCAACAATTATAAGACCAGTAAGGTTCGTGTGACTATTATGTATTAATGTATTATAGTATAATAAATATATAAATAAAAAAAAATATATACTTATATATTATGTTTTTTAAATAACTGTCAGCAATATTAACCATTTGGATAGATTTACATATAATTTATTTTATTAAATAAATAAGAATTACACAAAAATAGATTAACGGTTAACAAATACCATTAAAAATAATAAAGAATAACATTATAAATTATAATACATATCTGTCATATCTAGGTATTATATTATGTTGTAGCTGTATTATAGTCATATTGGTACTCCATGTAGCAATGTCGCTTCTACATACGATCACTCGTCAGGTTCAATAAATTGACATTGTTATATCGACATAGTTATACATAACAGCAGCGTCTTCTTAAACTAAAAAAAATATTTAAATCACCACAATCTGAATACTGTATAATAACGATTGACGAGTATTCCGACATTCCCAAACGCTCAATGGTAGTAGATGTACGGATAAATTTATTCAGATAATAGATTATAAACAAGAAATTACTGTATTTTATGATTATAATAATAATTATAATGACTTTATTACCTAACGAGCAAAAATAAATAAATTCCAATTTCATTTTTATAACGTCAATATATGTATAATTATACCTTGATTAAATTATAATATATAATAATAAATATACAATATAATATATTAATATATATGAGTATACCAAGACTGTATAATCTAGGTAATGAAATAACTTAAATATACAATATAAATATTATATTTAGGAGAAGATTAAATTTTTGTGCTAATGTTAATTTGTTTATCTTAAACTTTAGAAAATTTGTATGATTTATAAAAGATGCATGTTTAAACTGTTTTTCTAGTATCATTAAAAAATTGCATAAGGAGTTTAATTTATAACAAGTTCGTATATTTTTTTAAATAGAATGTTCATTTTTTTCTTGAGTTTATGGGTTTAAATTTAAAGTCGATTCAATGTAATAATTCTGAGCAATCGACTGCAGAACTAAAGTTATTTAATAATTTATTATTGTTGAATATTTTTCATAATGTGGAAATATTGAAAAATCTATCCATCCCTGTATAACCCGAAAGAGAATTCTATGGATGTAGCATTGCCGCATTAGTATAAGACAGCGTTTCTTAATCTTTTTTTGCGCGGTGGAACCCTTTTTTATGTTCACTTTAATCGTAGAACTCCTACGTTTTTTTTTAAAATTATTAGCTACTTATATTAAGCTTTCAACAATAAGTTATTACATCTTGATAATTTGTACTTTGTTTCAATAGTTTAACGCGTAAAATATTTTTTCCCGCTAGTCGCTACTAATCTTTAGTTAGATTTTTAAAAGTTATTTTCTTGAACATTTTGAAAAAAGCACTTAAGTTTTGCGGAACACTGTTTAAAAAACGCCGGTATAAGATATAAAACGTAGACAATTATTTTGAACTATATTGTTTAAGTTATGTTATTGAATAATTAGCTATTAAATTTGAATGTCAGATAAGATAATATTGTATATTTGGAATCTAATTATTATTTTTATTTTGTAGTGGTGTTATAGTATTTTTATTTTTTAAAGAATCTTAAAAAAGAAAGTCTTTACAAGAACGCTTTATTAAACCTAGTTTTAATATTTAATGATAAATTTGAGGCATATTTTATCCCAAGGTCATTTATAAACTCCTCTTTTGAGGTACCTAAATTATTTAAGGAATACTACATCACAATAAGTTCATGAATAGGTTAGGTTTATAAAAAATATACATTTGTCTATATTCGAGTATAAATTATTTATTTTACACCTGCAATCATAAATATCATTTAAATCAGATTGCAATGCTACTGTGTCATACACATTTTCGTATTTATTTAATATTTTTACATTATTTTTTTTTGCAAATAATAATGTATATTAGAATGATTCATCATTTTTGTTTTTGATATATAACTATATTTATATTATTTTATTACTACAATAAAGTAGAATAATACTCAATAGTGAATAGTAATAGATAATGTTTTAACTTATAAATCCTTTGTTGTTGATGTTTTTTTAAAAACTAATGAACTATAGTGATCACCAGTACATCATAGTATTATAGATATATGTAAATATGTAATGCTGGAAGCTTGATGGATAAATTGTATGTAGTATAGACAGCAGTATGGTGTAATGTCAAAATGTTTACGTACACGTATATCACCGTTGTCATTAACAAACAACGCATCTATAGGCTTCGCCTAATTATTTATAATTAAAACTATTATTATTTTTTTTTCTAATTTAACATTTTTCATTACTTAGGTAATGAATTTTTACAATAGACAATAATTTAAATGTGCTTTGACAACAATAAAACACGTTGTTGAGGGGCGGGGATGTATCATTAAAATAAAAAGCATAATTAGGTAGAATACCTATAGACAGGTACTGGACTAAAACATAATATGATATATAACTATCAGCAATAGCACCTCTACTACTTCCCGGATCATATTATGCCCACACTGAAAACACATTAAAATACTTATTTGTGTATATTATGTATATTAAATTCGTATGTTTATTCAATTATTCATTATTTCAATCGTTGACGCATGAATTGTATATACGGCTACGGATGAAGACTTTTAAATGTACGCGGACCGTGAATATTAAATAATATATTAAACATCGTCAGTTGCCACATCGGTATTAATGTATTAGGTATTGTAATCGAGTTGCGGCAAACAATCTGTTGTTCGTCCGGACGCCGGATATTACACGCATTATAATAATATACACAAAATATATAATGATAATATATACTACGATGTTATTCGGAATAATTGTCACAACATTATGTGTTATTATACTTTATATTTTATACTATCTAATTTATTATATGTACCGTACGGTATTAATATAAACTATAACTATATGTTCATATCATGAACCAGAGTTCATTTCCACGATTAATTTTATGTGTTTACAAATAGGTACCATTATTTTTATTTTGTTTCAATAAAAAATATATTGTCCTATAAATACAAATAAAACATATAGTTTGATTTATAACCAGGTAGTGATTTGAATTGAACATAACATTCAGAAAGTTCTTATTTATATGAATAAATCAATTACAGTAGTAGCTGCAAAGAAATAATTATAATTATTTAGGTGGATTAATAGGTTCAGCGTTTTGGATAAATTAGAGTTAGTTATTTTTTTTTATCTCTTCGTTGTCTATGTTGTAAAGGTACCACTCATAATAAAAAATTGCACATAAAAAACTGTATGTAAAAACTAAAAAGACATCAGATATTAGAAAGTGTTTTTAGATTATTAAAGTAAAATCCATATTATGACAATAATTGTGGAGAACAATATTTAGAGACATTTTGTCTCTAAATATATCAAGGTTTTGTATTATTTTAATTATACAACTTGCAACGAAAGATCCAAAAACTCTTGTATTATTTTTTTTTAAATATTTTTTGGTAATTAATATTTAAAAAATGTCAACATAGTTTTCTCCTAATATAATATATTATCTGTATACATTTCATATCTAGTTAGTGTTTTTGATTTAAAATCACGTTCTAATGTTTGTACATTTTGCGTGGTTATTATTTTTATTTTTGAAGATGATCGGTTCCTCTGAGTATAAATGTGAGCTCCATAAATTTGCAGAAGGTTATTTCTACATAGGTACCTATTTTTTTATACATTTTTGTACCGTTGCTTTAAAATCGAGTAGCCTCTTATTTTAAATATTTTCATAAGTCTAATAAACTAATAATATAAATAAATTATAATATAGGTACTAAGTAATGTATTATTTTGGTAATTTTTAAAACTATACATTACAGTGATATTGTATTAAATTTTGTAGACGACTGATCGAATGAGCTAACTGTTTAGAGTTTTTTACTGTAGTCAGAAACTAGTAAGTAATGTTATTTTATTTTTAATATTATTTTTATCATTGTTTACAAAATCCACACGAGTTGTTATAATATTTGCATAGTACCGACTTCTATTGTTATAGTTCGTGTTGTAGAAATAATTGACATACGACTTTTATGTACTTATCAGTTACCTGCAGAATAAATAATCGTAATAACTAATAACATGTACCCACACAGCTATACGATTGATTATACAATATAATAATGGATAATTTAATGTTTTTCGGCGGTACCAAATAGTAAATACAAATCTTGATAATTGGAGTTAAGACACTATACATATAATATGTACTATAAGTATATAATATTATTAATGAAATAGTACTGTTTTTTGTTTGGCATCGACGTGTTTTGGTTTTCCGTGTTTTAATGCCACACACAAGCCCAAAAAATTATTATCATTGATTTTAATTTATAAAATATTCCTAGTTGTAAATAATGTTCATACTTATCAGTATGTATTAAATTCGTCATATCTAATATTATATTGAATATAACGAATTTAATATTAACATTGAACGTACTGCTATGTAAGCTATGTTTATTTTATTAAAAAGGAAAAGTACAAAATATAAAAAATAATAAAAACATTTAAAACTCAATAAAAATAATAACTTAATAATATAAGTAGTAGTAAATCATTTTTAAAATGTAATATTATAAGTTATAACAGTTTGAAAACAAATTAAAATATTATAAATTTAAAAAATCCTAAAGAATAATATGTACTTAGCTTTTTTTACTATTAATTATCATACCGCCTGTATTACACCGGGCTACGCCGTGTCTTTAATTTTAAGATATAGATATTAAGAAATTTAACGACAGATGGCGGCACATAGATCAAAATGTCATTTTCAACTATTATTAATATTATAAAGATTAATTTGAATACTTTTAAAATTCTTTTTAGTTTTGTAATAATTTTTCATTACAAAATGGGATGTACTCGTTATATTGTGTTTAGTTTGACATAGTGTCACTAAATAAATACAAAAATAATAAAAATAATAATGATATTATACTTTGTACTCTTTTGTGTTATTATTTATTATATATTTGATGTTTGATTTAAAATTTTTATTTAAATTAATTTATATTGTTTTAATTATACTTGAATTTATTACAGCTAACTTAATCTCTAAATAAATTTTTAGTTTTTTTAAAATTAAAAACCCTAGTTTTTATTTTTTTTTATTTTTATTGCGTATATAAGGGATATTAATAAGTTGATTTCTTATAAAAATTATAATACCTATCTAAATATCTAATTTTTAGATGTACACATTTATTGTATTAGCATTTAGAAATTGCCATACTAACTATTGTGTACAATTTGGTTACAAACGTATGACTTGAATAAGGGTAGAACTAATGGAACATGATATTATGTAATATAATACATCCATATGCAATACTTTTTGCAACTCATAAATCGAGTCACCTTACTATATGTTCAATCCACACATTTCAGTGTGGTATAACCTAATTGGATTTTGTTATTGCATGCACAATATCATTATAATTACTACTTATATCATGACTATAATATAGTTTATGTATGTATATCTATATTAGTAAAACTGTAGGTATATATTAAGGCAGTTATAACTTATAATAGATAATATGGTTTCTTTGTACACGTGCATATAAAATAATGTTATTTACTTATATGTGTATTAGTTACCACTCCTTCATTAATGTATATTATTATATCGTTTTAAAATATCCCTATGTATATCTAATGAGTTTGTGTGTATGAGGTTATATGGTGACACACACAAAAAAAAATTAATTAAAGTAAGTGTGGTATAATAAACAGTACCTAATACCTATATACTGATAAACGAAGCTCTTAAAATAATAATAATTTGTAGAAACATTTTGTATAATATTTTTAAATTTGGAGCGGAGTAAGAATATATCGATTTTACTATAATGAGTATTTTTTATTTTTGTGTTTAAAAAAAACTTTTATAGTAGAAAAAATTCTTTAATTTTCAACTTTGAAGGTAGTTTCTAGTAGAAAATTAGATCTAACTTGAATTCAGGATAATCAAAACTAAAAAGTTTCCAATACTTTTGTACTTCTTCACTTGAATCGTTTTTCGTGTATGATGATGATGAATGATAATATAGTTGTATCAATTCAAATTGAACAAGTTCATTATAGTGATTCGATAAATTATGAAATATACAATTTATGAACATTTTAAATTTATAATTTTACGCAATTTGATATTCAGACAAAAATATAAACGATTTTTATTACTTTATTTAAAAATATTAATCCTAAATACTCGCGTCTTGTCAAATTATTATTGCTTAGAAGCAATGTAATTAAAAAAAAAAGATTATTCAATCTTAAGCTATTTATAAATCAAAATTCAATTCTATTTACACTGTTTTATAGTACCTAATTTATAAGGTTATATAAAGTAAGGTAATATACTAATATATTCTTCAATCAATCAATTATATTATGGTAGGTACAATGTTTTAATTAAAATACGACTGTAGTCGATTATGTGGATGACAAAGACATCATATCAATAGATAAAATCTCCCATACCGTCTTTGCGAATCTCCAGATTCATCTCAACTTAATATCTGACTAGTGAATAGTATACACAAAATGGCGAATTATATGTAAGTAATCTAAATAAATAAGTACATTCAATATTCACACTATATCACTTTTTTTTACCCAAATGTTTGTTGGTCCATCTTCAATCTTTATATCATTCCCATTCCTACATTTGACACAGTTAGATACTTAGAACTCAACTTAGAATAGCCATATCCATAACAGAAGACTTACACACCCGTCTCTTCAGGTTACTCACCTTACTGATAAATTATAAATATTATTCTAGATTAAAAGTTAAAGTTCTTAAAACATCCTATACAAAACATTAAGAACATTACTCAAACTACTATGGTTCTATGGTCTTTAATTATGGGTTACTATAAAAGTTTTAATACACCTATACAATAGTTCTAGAATATTACCTTAGGAAAATAATAAATGCCCTGCCGTTCATATCAAATAACACACAACATATAAAGGCATTTTAATAAAAACTGTGGTTGATGAAGTCACAATAGCTTTTATAAAAATGTCCACAATCGTCTTCAAACCCATTAAAACTCACTCATAAAAAACCTTTCCACGTATCAATAAATATCTGGCAACCTAAGACGTAATTTAAAAAAGGAACTGGTCCCAAGACTTGTTTTAAAACTAAAAAAAAAAAAAAATAATAGTAAAAAAAAAAAAATTAACAACTAATAATAATTATTATTTATTAAGTATTTTGTACTTAATTATTATAAGAACAACTCTAGTCAAGTGTTGCTAATGGGTGGCTTCTTATTCCAAATAAGCATGTAAATCTTTCTTTTTTTTCTATGATCATTCATCATTAATACTTAATGTGTTAGTAAGTAGAGATTGTGTAAAGCTTAATAAAATATTCTTAGATACTAAACCCGCGATAGTACTGATGTATACAATAGTCTCTGTTTAGAATGGGTTTTTTGTATGGTATGCTTTATCATTGAATTAAAACTTAATATACATTAATTCCAGATTCCAACAATTTATTCATTGAGTGAGGTAACCTCGAATCCTAATATACAGCAAAGCTACTTCTTCGGTTTTTAATTTTTGAGCAAGGTAATTAATTTTACAATGATATGTATATTTCGTTGTGATGTATTCCATCACCTTTTGGAAATTCCTACTTCAATTAAAATATCTTTTCTGGTAGAAAAAAATCTAGTTAGTAGTACGTTGGTAGTCTAAAAGAAAAAAATGAATTTATTTTAAAAATATTAGAAAAAACCAGAAAAGTAGGTAAATGATCTGCTGCACAGTAGGAGTCAAATTACTTTGTAATTGAGTAGGTTACAGTAATATTCATGTTTTTAATTTCAGTTCAATGATAAATCAATGTATATGAAAAACGGTTCTAAGCAGAGAGACGATCTAGTAGCCTATATTACTAAGTAGAAAGTATATATATTATTTTATTATAAAGTAGGTACATTGGACACCGTATACATAAAAAATAATTGAAGTTTATTTTTTTAGTGTTTCTAAATTCAATACATTTTTTTTAAGAAATATAATTACATATTTAAATTTTATAGTTTAACTGTATCTGTGTTATAATTTGTAGCCATTTAAAATATATACTGCACCTACAGTATACAACTTAGGTAAGTATAGACTATAGATCTTGATTTGTTTTTTATTATAATTTTATTTTATCAAAGTTTTCAAACTTATTTTTGATTAAACTATTACTCGTTTAACATTTAATTTGACAATTGTTTGTTTTATTGTCTACAGATAGACTATTAAAACTCTATGAATAATAATTACGATTTATTTAAAAAAAATCTATTTCATCGATATCATTAAATACAAATAAACAAAAAAACCGAAAACATATAACACCTTACAACCGAATACACTTAAATGTAAAATCGTGAACGATATTGTTATTAAATATTTTTCAACCGAGTGTTTTAGTTTCCATTCGCTAGTTTACTGCAAATCAAAAATATCGGCTACAAAATATAATTTACATATTAGGTATACAGCACTTCATAGAGTCGTTATGCACGATAATCGACGAAACCATTGGGCTTCGCGCGTCCATATAAGAACTACGGTTTATTCGTTTTGTCTACGTTTTTGCGTGTCATTTACCGCGTCTATTTCTAAAAAACCTCGTCCCTCGCACACAATAATTTAGTACGCTGTACGCATTATGGGTCACATTATCGCGTGGTGCGGTACAGTTGTACATTCCACGTCGTCGAGGCGCAAAAAGCATCTGTGTAGCTGAAAGTATCCTAGTCAAAGTTGGTCGAGCGTCACCTTAAATAATATAACATGATCTAAGGTCGGCCCCGTCGCGCGCACCGCAGACGAAGAAGCGTGCGCACGCGCTCGTCGTAAACTGACCTTGGCCGACGAACATTCAATGTCAAGGCTATATTGTACTCTACCGCCACCGCGCAGACTGTCCGTCGGATAGGCGGCGGCGGCGGCCCGTGCAGCGTGTAATATTATATTCCTTGTCACGGATCAATCAACGCACGAATTTCGTTCCTCCGCCGCAGCGGCGTGTTGTCCAACCATGTACGGTGTGTGTTTAGCAAGAGAGAATAACAACGGAGAGAAAAAAAAAATAACAGAGACATTGTGTACACACAAGCGCAGACGGACAAAGGAGACTATAGGTGCGTGTTTTTATGTGTACGAACGAGCGACCGAGACGGAACGATCGTACGATAGCGGCTGGACGGGTGGGCGTGAGTGAGACGGTATATTGACGAGGGAACGCGATGTGCCGGCGAGGTGGAGGGTAGTGGGAAGGGGGGCGAGGGACCGGTCAGGCTGAATACAATGGCACAACATTATAGTTTGTGATTACAATAAGTTATAGTGGATAGGTACCTATACGAAAGAGAAAATAAAAAATGGATAACATAATATACACACACGGTTCATTAATATGCATGTTGCACTATATATTATTATTATGACCGTACAGCCGTGTTCTTGCAAACAGAAGTAAAAATATATTAATATATTATAATATATCATTTTTAAATTTTAATTTTCAAGAAGGTTTTGACAATACGAGTCCTGCCAGTTCAGAGATCGTAACCATCTAGTCCAGGTGTCTTCAACCCGCGGCCCTCCCTGTCATAATATGCGGCCCGAGATCACATTTGAAATTTAGCATGTATATTTTCTATTTCAAAAAAATTGGTTAACTAAAATTGAATTTTCGTACAATAAACATGTTTTTACTACGAATGCGGCCCGCAAGATTTTTGAAAAATAATATGTGACCCGCTATAAAAAAAGGTTGAAGACCCTTGATCTAGTCACTAGGGTAAATCTAGTATTTTAGTGGCACATGTAATAATAATAACAGTCAATATGATATTTGGAAGTAAAATTACTTAGCACTTCTACGAGTATTAATACACATACCTACGTCTATATTATATTGTATATTTGTATGCATGCTGTATAAATAACTACAAATAATTTTTTCCAGTACACTTGACGCTTAGTATATTACGTTTATCGGTTGGTTGTTGATTTTCATTTTATATATGCATAATAATATTATAGGTACATATCACAATGTAAAGATTGTAAAGCCTTTTCTTATATTATACCACCTAGAATTAGATACAATTATGAATAATGGTACATTACTAATATTAAAGTATATGAGTACTAAAATATAATGATTAAATACAAAAGATAAATTTGAATTTATTCTAAATATAATAATATCATTATATACTATATAGTTATTATAGTATCATGGTACTTATATAGACTTTTATTTTTTAGTTACCTACCTTTCTTTTGTGTTTCATTATTTTGCAATTATTTACAAATGCATAAATATATAGGTAATAATATTATGGTCGAATTAATACAATTTTAAATTTAATTCACATAAAGCTATAATATAGATATTTTTCGTCATTATCTACATATTTTTTATTTAAATTTAATATAATATACTTACATCGGCTAAATTTGCTTAAACTATAAAATAAATTGATTAGTGCCTTAATACTTAATGCGGTATTCATTTATTTATTATAATTTATTTCCTAAAATTGCAACATTATTAAAAATTTAACCGTTATAAAAACATCCACCCAGGGCAAACTTATAGCCCTATACTCATATTGGCCACATGTGCTCTTAAGGCTATTGGAAGCGAACAATTTTTAAGGGGTCATATTTAGGCAATATTCGATATTTTTGTGAGTTAAGTGTAACTGTGTGTGTTGTGACTGATCATTAGTGTGCGTGAGTTCCCCGAAAGCTGTAGGTAATTATTAATTAAGGATAAACTGCGGGCTAAGATTCTTGGAAATCAGTATCGTACATACGCGCAGTCAAATGTCACATAATTTTGTGATAAAAAAATGTTGAAATGAAAATCCCAAAAAGTGAAAGAAAAATTCACCCAGTACTAAAATTCCGATTTTAATTTTAAAAAACATATTTGAATTCCTTATTCACTTTTTTAGGTTTTTTAGGAAATGGATTTTTGATTTTTTGTATTGTTTAATTACTATAGTAACAAATGAATTATATTTACATATATTTTTTTTTCAAAATTCATCTTAATTTAATGTTACTAAAAAAAAAAAAAAAATCGAAAATCCATTTCCTACAAAACCTAGAAAAGAGAATAAGAAATTTAATATGTTTTCAAAATTAAAATTGGACTTTTGTTACTGGGTAAAATTTCAACTATTATACTAATTAGTAATTAGTATTATTAGAATATTAGATGTAAAAGTATAGTTTTTCTTGTTTTTTTTTTCTACATGATTATTGATATTTAAAGTATTGTATTATCAATGTAAATATCTAGTTAAACGATTAAAGAAACAACAGGATTTACTTGTCAATGGTATAATCTTATACCCAATCGATTGGTAATTGATAGTGTACAATACTTTTATGAACTTTAGTAGGTACGCGTACTTAAAAATATATTTTATCTTTTTAGTCAATTTCAAGTGTCTCAAGATTAATAAGAATTTATTTTTCTTCATATTAATTATTACAAACATATATAGTTTAGTAGTAAATTGAATAATAAACAATTATTAATATACTAATAATTCACCATAATAATTATTAATTAGTTTTTAATTTTTCAACTATTTACTTTTTAAAAAAATTGTCACGTACTCACGTTGATGTATTTGATTCAGAAGTATTGCCTTATAAATAGTTCTGTAATAATTATCTAACATTGTTTATGTACATAGTAAGTCCGAGCAGAGCTATTACTTATTTTTACTTTTTTAGTTTTTTTTTTCTTTATAATACATATTATATATTATTGCACATTATTAGGTACATTATATATTATAATATGTTGTCTAGGTATCTACTCTTATTACACTTGATATCAGGTCTCACTAGTTTTGTAAATCTAAAATATTAAAAATTTGATTCGAGATAATAGGTACCTATGTCTTACTATTTTTAAATTACAAATTAGATATATTTTTCTGGCACAAATACAATATGATATTAATGAATAATGATAGTAGTTGAATACTAACAATATGTTGATTAGTAGATGTATAATGAATAAACCCATATAGAAATTACTAGGTACCTACTAAATAGTATTTTAATTTTAAATTTTGAATTAAAACACATACATTACTTCAATGGGTTTCCACCGGAAGAAATAAAGGATGGTGGGTATATATTACTTATACAGTTATACCCATATTTTGGGGAAATAAAATGTAACCTACCTTAATATTCACCGAACAAATGAATATTGGGAATTCAATAATGAAACGGACGTTTGTCTTTCCGACTTGGTTCGATAGTTACAGACATTAGAATCCTGACCGGAACTACGGTCTGTAGATTTTTTTTTGTCTTTGAATAAGAATAAAGTTAAATCCCTTTTTACAATGGTAATATAATTTTAAATCAATTTCATGTTATTATTACATTTTGGTATTCAGATAGTTTTTTATTCTCAGAAAACAAGCATACACAGAAAATTTCGTTAATATTATATAGGTACCTAATAGAAAACTCGTTCAACATTGCTTATGAAAAAAATTGTGTGAAGATAATAAAATCACCTAGTTTCTTATAATTTACATTTTTAAACATTTTAAATTAAATTAATATTATTAAATTATAATATCTATTATTTATTATAAAATAAATAAATTAAAATTATTTATTGAACAAAATGTATTATGCCCAAAATTATTTTGGGGTTAATCCTTGGTGTTCTTTGTTTTTTTTTTACTAGTTTGAAAAGTACTAGGATTTTTTTACTTTCGATTCATCAAAGTGCCAGTTAAATTTATTTTGTCTCTTAACACCATTTTTATACTTAAAAAATCAAAGAATTATTATAGGTTATAGCCTATAGGTGACATCAAACATAGGTAACTTATGTATATTATTATTATAATAAATTAGTATAAACATTTTTAAGACAAATACTCAGTTGAAAATTATTATATAATATTACCTATACGGTTATACCTATTAGTTATATGCACCTTCTTTTAAAAACCGATTCAATTTAATATCTTAGTTTTAAGCTTTTGATATAAGTGTTTTGTATTTTATCAATCGTGAATAGTTTTTTGTTACTTACTTACAACTAAATATTACGCGTTAATGTGGTTTTTGAAGTACTTAGACTTAAACACATACAACTTTTTGATTTGATTACACGTGATATGCCGAGAATGGTTTCAATTATTATTTTCTTAATTTAATTACTAACGATAGGTAAATCGTAAATAGTAATATCGTGACTATTGAAGTATTAAATATTTAAATAGGTTCGATTTATCTTAGCTGAAAATGCTCTCAAAGTTATTTACATGACTACATGCTAGTGAATATTGTCAGTCATCAGAGGGTTATAATTCATAAGTGATGATGAGTAGAATGATTCTCAGTTATCTGCAGTAGGTGTAAAATATAAATATTGTAAATCCGCAGTAGGAAATAGAAAAAATTAGAACACTTACCATATTTTTAACTACTAGGTAGAATTTAATTGAACGGAAATTATCACTTGAGCTTTCTAAAAAAACAAAATTATATTTGATTTCTTTAATATAATAAAATTGTAGTTTAAATAATATGAGGCATAATATCATTGCAGTATTATGTATTAAATATTTATTTGAACTTTACCACTGACATTACGAACATACTATACCAGGTATTTATTTATCAGTAGTACTACCTATACATAATAGGTATATAACAAATTATAGTTATATGTAAATCTAAAATTCGGATTTGTATGGAAGTATTAGCTAATATCTACTCTAGAGTAGATATAAATGTACATATAGTTCAAATTTGTATAACGTTATGTCGTATATAGTCTACACAATATATACTAATATAGTCCATCCGGTGGAGAACTTGTAATTTCATGTACTCCACCCCCCCCACCAATCATTCCTCTTTTATGCTGCCATACTCGTTAATGTTAATCAAAATAAACAAACTGGACTTTTTGATGAGACTATTGACACATCGTTTTATTGTTCTTAATAATAAATAATAATGGGTTTTATTATTGGCTACTGACGTTGTTTATTACAATATAATATTAATTGTTTCAATTAAAATACTAATAATGATATTGGTAACAAACAAAATAGCTATTTTTTGTATTTTTTTATTTTATTGAACATTATATTTTATCATGATTAATTTATTATAATATTAGGTTTGAAAACAATCATATTGATATTAGGTGGAATTTAAAAATGTTAATACTATGCATTGGTTTTAGAACAGTGTTTCACTCAATTCCTATAATATGTATACATGTAATAGTATAAACAGATTATAGGGTGATTCACTTAAAGCATCATGTAATATTTATTTAAATTCAAATTTGTACATATTTTACAATAATAAAATTCTAATAAATCATTATTAATTAGATAACTACTATTATTTATGTAGTAGGTACATTATACATTAATATTATAAAGTTTAACACTAAAGTATACTTGTTAAAATTTATATTTATATACAGCAATACTGTATATGTATACTGTATACTGTAATACAAAATAAAATAATTTGCTTAATATTTTAGTGTAAAAAAGGTGATTGAGTTGTATTCATAAACATTTTTTCCTCGATATAGACAATATAGTTTATTCTTAATTAATGTTATCAAAATTTCTTATTAGGTATATATTTGGTAGGGATTACGTACACTACCAGTTCCAAAAATTATAATTTGTATAAATTAATTATTAAAGGAAAAAATGGGATTGAGCATGATTGATAAATTACACTATATAGTATATGTATAATGTGCATACATATTATATCATATCCAACTTAAAATATGGTATTTAGTCTACAATATTAAGTTTGTATTTTTTCGTTCGTTTGTAGGTATCTACAACTGCAGGTTATTATCAATATAAATAAGTATTAACTAATAAAAACTTATGGCCATTTTGCCGGAGTTAAATAAAGATAAAAGAAAATGTAATATATAATTAAACCATTGAAAAGTGAAAAAAAGATTAAAAATGTTTTTTTTTCAACCTTGGTTAAAAATTTGATGTTGTGAATACTTTTTTTTTTGGTAACGAGGTTCGTAATTTATAAATTTGTATTTTTAATGAAAAATATACGGTTCGTTTAGTTTTTTTTAATTTTAGTTATGGCTTTTACTTTATATGTAAAATATAAATATAGATACTACAACGACAACCTACAGCTATTTGTTTACTACTTAAAAATAAGATTATTAAAATTAATAAAACGTTTATAGATCTTTTTAGATTTTACTTAATCATATTATTATTATTATATGTTTTAGACGTTTTAGTGTTTAGTATTTTATAAAGAGATGGATCAAAGATAAAGTTCGCTTTCAAATCGTTTATAATCTTTTGATATATTGGAGTGATTACAATTGCAACTTAATTATCCTTCAATTTTGAGATAAGTTGTCCACCAACCGATTATTATTTCATATTGTTATTATTATTTTTAATTAGTGTAGTCATGACAAAGCGTTTATTGTTATTATTTTTTCAATATTTATTTATATATAATCTGTGCGCAAGTGGTATGTCATTTTTATTTATTTTTTTCGCAATTATTACTAACTTTATGTTTTATCTTTTTTTGCATGACTTTTATTACATGTGTAAATGCGTAATAGATGATAGATATTTTAGACGCACTCTCTACGACTCTACTTACAATTCTATCGATTTAAAAACTGGTTTCATACTGCCTTGCGAAACCACCAAAAAAACAAAAACAAAAAAAAAAAAATATGAACTTTACTTAGCATTATCAGCTGATTAATTTTAAGAAAACCATGACCTTCATTCTGACAGTATATTTTCTCTTTTTAATATTTAAAACTAAAAACTATTTAAAATGTCTAACATGTTTGAAATATAAAATAAATAATAGTTTATTTGTTAATATTATTAAATAGTAATAGTTAATAAATAATAAGTCAAGTATTAAGTTTTGATAAATCTAAACGAACAGTATATTAGTTGTAAATCATAACATCGTTAGTGCATGTATATATATACAACCCGACGCAAGTAGCGTGCAAGAATTAAAAGGGTGAAAATAAATAACAAAATAATTAATACTCCAAACGTATTAGACGAAAAATAACCCGTCAGTTTCATTACAACTGACATGGCGTGTGTGATTATTAGCGTATTTCGGTTCTCTTTTAGAGTGTATAGAGGGAAAATGAAATGTTTGTTTCTGGCTGTCGATCGCCCTAACCATTATTAATGAGCGAACCCCTTTTTTCTCACTTCTTCAATATAAACGTATACTTGTGTATAGGGGATATCAATGAAAAATTGGTTAGAAGGGGAATAATATAATATAATAGCGGTAACATTCAGTCGAATGTGTGTTATTTGATGTAAAACCGATCAATTGTTCCAGAAACAAGCACTTTTTATGTAGGTACACAAAATGTGTATAATAATGTTATTTAAATAAATTAGGTAGTCAATCATTGAATAAAATATACAATTAAACATTTCTATTAAACTTTCACGAAGAAATTAAAAACTGTTAGGTGTCTATATACATTGATCGAGAAATTATATTCTTTAAATATTTTATTTTTCTATTGAAATTTAAAATATTTCAAACAATACAGAGTATATAATAAGTAATAAGTTAAAAAATAAATAAATAAAAAAATAAATAGGTAATTGAAATATTCATTGCCTTATATAGTTATATTATTTTAAAATCGATACATTCATTTTTATACTCAGCATTTAAAGTTAAATAACATAATATGCTTTTAAAAAATAATATGTAAGTATCTAAAATTATATACGTATTTTATTGTCGAATAATAATATAGTTTATTATAATATACATATGTTTCTATTATTCTTATAATTTAGTAGATTGTTATTTTATTAAACTCTAAAATTATTAAAATATGTAAAATAATTTATGATATAAATGCTTATTAAAATATAGAAGTTAACACTTTTTATACATACTTTGTGGAGTTACAATATTTACAATATTATGTTAGTCATGAATTATAGGTCCATGAAGCATGCAATTCTATTGATGTACATTATTATTTTAAATTTAAAAGTGATGGTTATTATCTAAGTAACTATACTTGAAACCCAAATTGAAAACTATTGAAGAATTTTAGAAATTTTATTGTAATGAGAACAACAAAAAAATGATAATTATTGTAGTATTAGGAATAATTTCGTAGATTAGTCCAATTTTCTTATATAAATATAATATATTTAATAATATGAATAAAAGAACAATATTTGATTTATCGAGAAAAATATGATTGAGGTTGATGACCACCATAAAGATGAAAATAACTACTGATAAGTAAACATTTTTTGTATTTGATTGTCGTATCATATTGCCATAGATGTAGTAATAATATTTAGTTTCATTGTCAACTACGGTTTATGAGACATTTAAAAAATCATAAACGACATAACTGATCTCTGAAAGGGGATATTTCACGTAAACAACAAAATGAGATAGATTATTGACAGTATACAGTTTATTTAAGGTGAATAACCCGAATTCATGTATTTATGCTTTCTTTTCGGTATTATACAACTCTATCATTATCCATTTATTTCAGAATTTTTCGATTAATTCAAAAAATTGTGTATCAATTATTTTTAGTATATTTCAATTATGGAATTATTATATTTTAATAAATATAAATAAAATATAAAGATAAATTATTTCTATAAAATAATAATGAGTAGTGTATAATTTTTTTTTTACTTTAAGTAGGTACCAAAGGTACCTACAATAGATACATATTAAACATTTTTGTTCAAAAATCACCGGTATAGAATTTTATCTATATTAAAACAGGATGTAATTTTTATATGAAATTTATTTAATACATACAATATATTAAACAAAGAATATAAATCTATAAGAATTATTGTAGATTGTTACTTATAATAGTATGTACCTTTTATTTCTGATTTTAAGCCACTGCATGAAGTGGAACCGGCCACCAGGTGATCATTAATTCTCTCTATTATGTAGCATCGTTTATTTAAATAAATAGTACACAATATAGTTACACTCAGTATAAGGACTTACATTTTTTTACATTTGGCTTAGAGACAAATGGGGTAGGTAAGTGAGACAGGCTCAAACTTATCCTTTCGCATTTTATAACATATAATTCCTCTTTTACGCCACCATTGTACAATTCTCGGTTTGGTATCGATTTTTTAAAATGTCAGGAGACATTTTCCATTCAAGGCATTTTGTTCATCTCGCCAGTGAACTACCATAAAGATGGAATGTGAGTCTGGTCATTTGGCAGCTTGTCGTACACTTTTTTCTTCATCTTTAGTATAATACCTACCTATAAGTATATTATTTTGTACTTATCAATCATTAGGAACTATATAAAAATGTAATAATATTAATTTTAAGATTATAGGCATAATTAAAATACCAAAAGCTCTAATTTTTCAAATGCACCAAATATTATTTGTCAAATAAATTTTTGGAACATTTAAGTTTTGAACTTTTTAAAACTAATCATTACAAATTGTTTCATTTTCGATTTGCTTTATCGTATATTTTGATTTTTTATATACCAAGTATACCTTAGTTAAAATAATCATAAAATTAATATTGGTAAAATGTATTTTTCATAATTATTTTTATGTAAATAAATAATTTATTAATTTGTATTTGTTTACTAATTTATTCACAGTGTAGTTAACTACTAAGTAGTGTAGGTTGATATTATTTGAAGCATTTTGATTTGGATGGGCGTTGACGCACTTGCTTCATATCACATAACATGTTTATATACTTTACAACAAAAATTGGCAGGGTATATATTGCAAGTGTGCAGACAACGTCTCAATGACAATTATTAGATCACTAGTGGTCTGGAGCGCAGATAAAATCATTGTCGTTAATTTTTGACGTATTTTCTCTAAATCTGGTTCTGTATACATATTAAATATTGTAATATTGTATAATATAAAAAAATAAACCGGAGTCCACACATTGTTCGTTTTAAACTTAATCGTTGCATACCAAAGTTCATGTCGTATAATGACATTATTCAAATTCCCCCGAAATTTTTTAAACATTATTATTTTAATAGTACTTATCTGGTTATAATAATAAAAACAAAGTTTACGACGTGTTATAAATTTATAATATAATGTGTGTGATATTTAACTAGTAACTACCACCTACGCAGAGGCCCCGGAAATTAAATGTTTGCAATAAATTATTATTTTGATTTTACGCGGGAAAATAAAATGCGGGCATTCAACAATAAAACTGATACGTATACACAACTACACACGTGTCGCACCATAAATTTTGCGGTAGAGAAAAATAAATTCAAGGTCGTGGCAATGTTAGAACCGGGGGCGTGTATACATCAGCGTACACGTGCAAAAGATATACACAAAGCGCGAGTGAGTACAACCAATTTCTGTTTTTTTTTTATTATTATTATTATTATTATTTTATTGTTTATAACGGTGTGTCGTCAGTCTGACAGTGTCTAACGAATGCAACGATGATGTTGTTACAACTTACAATGTATAATACATTAATGCTAATAATATAGTTATATACCTACCTACATAATTATTATGTTGGAAAATGTGAAATGTCGTTAGTTTTTAAATTAACACGACCAAGAGTAGTATAATTATTTTTCAATTGAAGTCACAGTATTTGTGTTACACGTTTATATTTTCCATCGAACGTACTAAAAATACAATTATAACATGAGAAAATGTATCTAATTATATTTATAAAATTACAGTTACAGAGTAGATGATCGTATTACACAGACACACATACATGACGGTCGTTTCGCAATTCGCGGTGGGCCGGATCATTCTGGTGGTATTCGCATAATTGGTACGGGCTAAATTGTTATAATAATAGTTTATAGTTCAATATAGACTGTTCCTGAAGCTCATTATTTTTTTACTAATTACTCATTAATCAGTATACTAGTCTATACCCATTACCCATATTAATTACTTACCTGTACATTTCGAAAATATTTTTATATACCTATTCATACAGTTTAAAAATCAATACATTCATGACTAAAACTGGGTATTCTTATTTTTACAGCCAAATTTACGACACCACTATACCAAAATACTTCATACTAATATGTATCGTATCGTATATCTAAAGTATAACCACAGATTACAGATGTATCAAAATACCTAAGTTAAATTTTTATATATTATATATGTGACCACCACACCGTTAATTTATTGTTAATAGTAACCGCGGTATCAGCCACGCGTTTGCCGTCGTCAGCTGTGCGCCCTCTTCTATTTTGTATTATACTTTCGTACTCGCCGATCGCCGTCGGCCTCTATGGTGATACCTTCGACCGACGACTCGTTTTCTTTTAGGACATAGGTACTACAGGTACCTACGTCGTCAAAAGCACACGTTCCTTTATTTAACGCTTTCTTTTTCGCATTTATCCAACCAATGAGAGTTGTAAAATTACGTTTTATGTATTACCCCCACAAAATGAATTATTTAATTATTATTATATTAATCTGTAATAACGTGAATTGTTGTATAATTATTTGATCTGTATATTACTATCTACGTTGATTTATTTTTACTAAGATTTTTGCTAATCCAAAGTTGCAAAATCATTTCGTCATTGGTATCCAACATTACTTTGAGTTTTTTCGTTTTTTTTTGTCCGAGCGAGTGGCAACCCCACGTTGCTTTACTTGGTCATATACTCATATGAGAGACAATTAGAAGAGATGGAATAATGTAATTATTACATTGGATTTACTACCGGATATTTACCTGTGTTTGATATAGTTGTTTTGCTTAAAATTTTGCGATACTAGAATGTATAAAACACGTCGCATGTAGTACAATATACGCTAATTGTTATAGCATATCCTAACTATAAGTCATCATCGAGAAAATGCATCTAAAAAGCGAAATACATAACTGTCTTAATTTATCATTCCTAAAAATTGTGAACTATCTGTTTGTATCATCAATAATTACCTAGAATTAAGTCTAACATGTAAAATAACATATCCTATCTCAATGGCTTATGTCACATTACAAAAAATAATATTAATATAAAAAGCTATATTTATGTCCTATAAAATGTAAGCACTAAAAAAACACCAATTAAATTCAAGATCATGTATCATTTTCTGTTACCTTTTTATGTAATATTTGAATAATATATAAATTAATGTATGTTTATAGCTTATATAATTCCGAATATAGCAGCCCTGGAGATTTTAGGTTATTTTCATCTAAAATTGTTGTATATTTCTGATATAAGTACAATGCGTTCTTTTCCACACCACCATTGAGGTAGAAGCATGGCGCGTTTTTTTTTTCATGGTTTCCCCAGTAGGCCTAATCCATGTGTAGTTGATAACTTACATTTTGTTGTAAGTTATCTATCCGTGTTATAACGAATATATTAATTATTATATTTTAATTCTTCAATGAATAACTTTTGTCTGGTTTTCATCGATCTGTCATCCAATAGTAAGTTTTGAATGTCTTTGTTTACTTCTTTATTGATTTGGTTTCGCTCCTCCAAACATGTCCTGTCCTCTGTAGTCTTCGCTTTAATAGCGTCACTTATGTTTTTACTCGAGCTCTACATTTTTTCCACTGCCTCCGTTTTCTAGCGATATTATATTTTCATTTCCCTTTCTAATATTGACATTTTTTTCTCAACTAGTTTTCTTAGGAGCCATGTTTTCCTCCATACAAAATTACTGGA
>VUJU01003912.1:0-22377 GCA_009835225.1 Aphis craccivora | reverse complement strand
TGTCAACATTATTACCTTTGAGTGACAAAAAAGTAACGCTTTAAACTGTCTGTTTCAATATTTCCCTTTTGCGTTAATAACTTCGAGTGTCGTTTTACAATAATTTGTTACTAGTATCTACCTATAATGTACACGTATTATTTGTCATATTTAATTTTAATACGTCTGACTGTGCATTCTTTGTGAACATTTGATTTTATAGAACAATATTGACGTAAATCATAATGAAAAATGAGAATAATATCCTTGGTGTTAATTATTCATATATTATTTCACTTTCAAAATGAAAGAAATATATTAAGTATAAACTGAATTAATAGTTTTTACTTATTTGCTTATAATATGGTAGGGTTGGCTATTAAAAAAATATTGACAATATTATAAGAGTAGAAAGCAATCATAAATACTTAGTACGAATAAATTAAATTGTGTTCTGTTTCGTCATGTTAACATTATCGATATTTGAATCCTGGGTTCCCTTATACCTATACGTAAGTAATTAATTCTGAGTGATTATATTTGATTTCAGACTTATAAACCATATTCTAGATGGACCCGGAGGACCGATCAAAGAAAACGACATTAACTCTATCGTATCTTCAATATCAACGACTCCATTGGGTCTCAGTGTGTTATACGAATTTCTGTCAACCAATATAAACAAAACTTTAGATAACCTAGCTACCGGTGAAGATGTTGTTACATATATTTATTCCACTCTTGCTACCAAGATGACGAATGACGAAGATATCGAAAATGTAAGTCTTGAAAATCATAGAAAAATCGTAAAAGACAAAAAATATAAGCAACAAAACATTGTACCCAACAAGTAGGTCTGTATTAACGACAGGCCAACTTATCTGCATATTATTATTGACCGAGATATATAATAAATTAGGATGTTATGCTATTATACTGCTAAACTGGTCTTACAGAAATCTTATTATTTAGCTGGATTTAATGTTCTCTCTTAAACCATCTTGGCACTGTCCGTTCTATACGGTTGTTTCGGTAGCAGGTAAGCCGACCCGACAAAAATATCGATTGACTGATAATTAAATTACTAGGTATAGCTAGTTATCTCTATTTTTAATGGACAGGCGTATATCGTAACATAAGCTAATACAAAATGGGTATAATAAATGAATACATTAAACAGGGAGAGAGTTAAATTAATGATATTGATATTTGAGATGTGGCTCATAATATTATTCGGAAAATCGAATGACGAAAGAACCAACGACACTGAACTGATAATCGTAGATAAAAAGTAGAAATCAATCGGTGACTTATGATCACAAACGAATAGAATCCCAGACCATATTATAAATCTGTTTGATTATACTTTTAGATAAAAAATTTGAAGAACAATTCAACACTTCGTGCTTCCGTACGACCGTCGTTTGAAGAATCATACAAAAAGGTCGACCACAATTTGGGGTGGTTCAATAGTTATTCCGTTGGAATTAGTTCATGGACGACGCTGTACGGAGAGAAAGAACCCGAGATAGCAGAAGACCCCACATTAAAGCCCACAACGGGCACTTCAACTGGTACTACTGTTTCTCCTGTAACGGGTCAACAACCGACCACTACTTCAAAACCGTCCAGTGCGACTTTGAATACGTACAGCAGTCTTGTGATTTTACAACTCGCGGTCTTAACAGTATTGACCAAAACGTTCATTTTATAAAATTGAATTATAAGATCCTAATTTACGATATGACTGTATTAATGTTGTATTTGAAATTACAAAGATTATGTTTATAATAATTATAATTATTTTTTAAACCTAACGTTTAAAATATGCCCTGTCGGTAAGATTTTATTAAATAAATGTGATAGGTATTAACTATTATGAAGTCTTGAAGCGTTTTCGTATAGTTTATTACATTTTACTATACGTAAAGCCATTTTTAAAATAATTAGGTCGATTTTAAGCTATTACCTATTTATAGTTAATAATGTATTATTAATAATAAAATAAATCACTGTAATATAATTTATAGTTATAAAATAATATACGAGTGTGATCAGCCCGTTTACGTACAAGATCGTTTTTTTTTTTGTTTGCAACGATGTATCATTCAATTCAAATTTCAAACATTCATTATTACATTAATGTTGTGGTTCAAACTATATATTTGGTTTCGTACATATAATAATATATATTATATAATTACCATTTATATTTGACCGCGCGCGATTTCAATCAAGTATAATTTTTATATTCAACACTCATTTTTAGCTAAAAAATATTACAATTTATATCATACGGTTTTTTTTCATATTGTATAAACTAAATATATGGTTCTATAAAAAAAAAAAAAAATGTTCGTAGTACACTTGAAAAAATCTAACATAATATTTCTTGAAAACTATACAATAGATTGAGTTAATAGGGATGGAAGATACAATATAAGCAGTTGAGGAATGGGAAAAACTGTATTCTTTTCGTGTTTCATGGAAAATCTTTTACCCTTTATGGATATCCATAATGGATTCTGACTATGGTTATAAAGGTAGTTTTATGCAACATGACACAATATTATACGCAAAATTATTAACAATCGACTCGCAACTGTCCTAGGGTAAGTCATTCCATATCTGAACAATGATTACTTTACAATATTATTAGAATGTGTATTTAAGGGTAGGATCAAAATGAATAATTTGAAACACGTATATTTATATTTTAATAAAGTTAATTCTGTTTTGTCCGAATAAAATCCACTATTAGTGATGGTGGATTGATTAATCAAATTTATAAGAAAATTTATCATTTCAGAAGTAATTTTTTTTAAAACGGTATTGAAAACACAATAAATTTTATTCGATTGCAGTTTTTAAAAATTGTGGATATTAATTTTATTTTTATGGTATTTAAAATAAATGCAATCTATTTATATAGAATATACATCTAAATAATAATTACAATATGTTATATAATTTAAGATGTTAATCTTTAATGAATGGTGAATGATAATATTAGTTATTTTAATATAGTATTTTTAAAATTAATATTACAATCAATTTAATTGATTTTTTATTATATATGTAAAGCAATTTAAATCTTTGATTATTATATTTAAAGTAAAGTAGTAAAGTTGTAAAAAACCTTAATGTTAAGTTAGGTTAGTTATAAAACCTTAAAAATAGTAGTTTTGTCTATGATATACAGTATTAAATGTAAATTAAATAACTATAGTTAACATTTTAATTCCATTTTATTAGGTTTATAAATAACAATGATTTTCGTTTATAGAGTTTTACTGTCTTATATTTGTATACACGTTTTATAAAACATTAAGAGTTCATAAATATTCCATGACTTCACAATTCTATGGTGGTTTAGTAATTATTCTATTAACTACAGTATAAATTAGAGCAAAATAAAACAACTATCAACTATCTAATGAAAAATTAAATTTAAATACTGCAGATAACTTAAAATTACTTTTGGTAGAAAAATATCTACCTGGCTATATTTGTGACGAAGGTTTAAATACGATTTAGATATAAAAATTCATATTGGTGTTTTTCCTATGAAACAAAAATCGGATTAGCGGACAAAGTTGTAGCTGAGTGTTATAAATAGCAGTTCAGTGACGTACCGATTATGTCACATTGACTTCGTGTCTAAACGGTCAAATTAAAATTGTGTTTTCCTTTGAACGGTGTGCATTATGTATGTCATATTTAAGTTGGGTATATCATAGCATACATATTTCATACCAGAACGTAAAACTGTTAGTTAAATGCTTAAATGTATGTACTTCGGTAATAAAATAATAATCACACGGCGTTATGTGTAGGCTAAATAGCTACACCACAGTCGTGTGATCAGTTTCTCAATACTTACCTTGCATAATATTATATAGTAATAATAATGTTCAATATTATAATCATACGCCGTTGTGGATTTGCACTAAATACGTAAGTCAGCGTTCCCGTATTTTATAAGTTTATGGTTTTGTTAAGTTACAAAATGTGTATGCTTTGAGCGACTAAGTATATTAAGTTAAATGCAATTAGTATAATATTGTAATATCATCATACATTTTAGTAATTTTTGAAATTCTGTAGACTCTTGATAATTAATAAAACTGATAATGAAATAATTACATTTTTGAAGAGTGAATGTAATTTAAATTACAGTTTATAGTTATAAAGAAGTTATTTATAAAATACTTCTATTAAATATAATAATATTCTGTATCCAGCATTTAAAATGTATAATGAACTTTATTGTTATAACGTATTTATAATAACAACTGCTAGCTTATAACCTCTTTTGGCCGCGCTTCTAGTCTTTATAAATGTTTCAAAAACTAATAAATAAAGATCGTACAAGGGGATTTGTAGTTAATCAATACTTTCAAAAGCAGTTATATTTTTGATTTATATTGTGTACATTAAAAAAAATATCCTTGTGCATTCATCAAGTTCTAAAGACATTCTTTTCTGTTGTTTTTTATACAAAAAATGAATGGTGTTTATATCTATAATTTAGAGATATTTAGAATTCACCTATATTAAATTTCTTAAAAGTTCGAAGATGATCGTCATTAAAACTTAACAGATAAGGTATACACACTGTAAATAAAAACTTTGTAAACCTGTTGGATGATAAAATTAAATCAAGTTGTAACTTCAAGTTAATTTCTTTATAATTTATCAGTCACCGTGATTAGTTCATTTACGTTTATTATTGTCATTTTAGAATTATTAATTATCAATTCATTAAAATTTAAATTATACCATTGAAATAAGGATGGCATATTTTCGACAGCGCATGATAAAAATTATTTAAATTTAAATTTGAGCTATAACATAGAAAATAAGAATTGTAATATGCTTAAAAGCATATGAGGAAAAAATGTTTTTATGATACTGTTAAGTATTGTAATAAATTGTTTTCGTTGTAGACTATTACCTGTCCCCATAAAAATAGCTTTAAGCTTGTGTTGGATATGGAAGGATATGTACAAAGTACTTATATAAAAAAAATATGTTCAAAATTGAATCCATAATAATATATTTATATTGTGAAGTTCTATTTTTATTATTTTTTAATATACTAATTGAAATTATTATTTCAAATTTTTACAATAATATATATGACCACGACACAAAAAAAAAAACTATATAGTTTATTTGTGTTTATGTATTTATTGTTTTTTCTTCTCTGTGTATTGTGATTTAATAACTATCCGAAAGACAGTAATCTTAAAATAAAATACGAATAGTGCGTATGCACATATTTAAAATTGTGTGTTATTCTGATTGAATTCAGGCATCTTGCAGTGTTTTCGTGTATAAATCAAAATATTTTACGCGAAAGTAATAAAAGCAACAATCTTAGCAAACTAGATTCAACATAAAGGAAGTATATTTTTCTAAGCGTTTACACAATGACGTTTAGTATACTTAACAACGATTATACCCCAACTTTGTGAAATTTAAAAAAAAAAATATAATAATCCATTCTGCCGTTTGGAAAGGAAAACACTAGACAATGTAGGACACACGCGCGATTATTTATTATTGTTGTCACGAAACGAGAACAATTATATACTATTATAGTATTTATGTATTATTATTACCTATGCATCCCAACGAAATTAGTGCGCAATAATGTAAAATGTATTTCATATTCGAGGTACGGCGTATATTCGTTAAGGTGTTTAATTACACGATACTGCAAATATCATACTAACAGCGGTGGGTTTAAGACCATCGGTGGAATACGAGGAGAGGTAACCATTTGAGAAACTCGAATTCCATTTGCATATATCGGAGAAAGTACGTCGTATTTCTATATAGATGCGCAATAATAATAATCATACGTATATTATACACGTGTACACGCTTTTTGTCGATGTATTTGATAAGCCGCTGCTATAATGTTATATGCATACATTACAGAGGTACAACACCGTACCAAACATTATCGGTGACGACGTTCCGTTTACGTTTATCCAAAATAAACATATCGATTATAATAATTAATGATCCACTATACTATAATGTATAGGCGGGTGTAAGTATTATATGATCGCCATCACTCATCTGGATAGCAAACCACGCGTCAACTAGGTGTAACAATAATATTATTAACGTTATTATGATAAGTGCGTGACCATAATAATTATTGCGATGTCGAGTACCTACCTATATACACGACGATATCGCAATATTCAAGTGTAAAATAATTAACGATAATATTATAATATAGGAATTTAATAGGAATTTGATACGGTTCGTGTGGTATTTTGGAGTGTAAATAGTGTTATTATTATCGTTTTTTTATTCTAATAGGTACCAATGAAATGTACCAATATGTGTAATATTTTTGTGATCATTATATACTCACTGTTTCGTTGATGTTTGTGAGGCCGTCGATGTTTCCGGTCGGACGACGACTATACAGCACGCGACTGTTGTGACGGACGGCAAAAAATAATAATTTCGATAATAAATCTACTACGACAGATCGTTGTCCATCGTATAATATATCAGTATTATATAGATAGTATTTTCGTCACGATTCCCGAAAAACTGTACTTACGCTCAAGTACTGTGTTATTCCAGCGGATGGGCGAACGTGGTGGTTGTAACGCACTGCAGGACCGCTTTGACGCGGACGTGGTCGGCGACTGCGATGTACGGAGCCCTGGAAAAGCGAGAAATTTACCGCTACACCCTCGCTAGCCATCCGCGACGCAACCCCCCTCGGTGCGCCACGGTCACCCCTTACCGCCGACTGCCACCGCTCCATGAACCTATCTACCGCGGGCGCACCTCATCACCACTCGTTTTGGTTTTCCGCCACTGCCACCGCCGCCGTCACTCCGCCAACCGACTGTGCTCCACAGACCACATCCTTTCTCTTATACACACACGCACGCAGATATAATACGCACGTGATCCGAATGTTTTTTGGGTCAAACCGATCTTTTAAGCCTATAGCAGAAGATAAATTGAGACGAGATTAGCTGTCATCTCTTATACTGTGCAGCGGTTTCAAAATTGTTTTATTATTATTTATATATTATTATTATTTTTAAGAGAAACTACGGAGCAACGCAAATATTGAAAAGTTAAACTTCAGCTGTCTCGGTCCGCCCAATATATCCATCGCCGTCACCATCACCACCTTGATACCAAATATTAACTTGTCCGGAAAATCCTATACATCAAAAACTTTCATTTTCTTGCGTTCACCTTATCCTTCTACCCCTGTTTTGATCGTGAACACTACATTTCCCAGAAATATTTGTTACGTGATATCATTTATTATTTAAATGTTGATCTTCTGTTAAAACTCTCTGTAGTGTTGTTTTCAAATATTATGAATTAAGTGTACAAAATATAACATTATAAAATAAAAAAAATTTATTATTCGTTTGAGAGAATGTGCAATTTTAGATCCCGAGGAGAGGAAAGAAACCATTTGTTGCAATAATGTGGCGTTTTTTTTGGAAAACACTTTGTACGGATAATAAAAAAACTCCAAAACTGTAACGTACTGTATACTACATTAAATTGGAAATTGGATTTGAATCACATTCAAAGTATTTCATAGTAACACAATTAATTTTTATCTATTTGTATTTATAACCTATTTAATTCAAGAGACGCTTATTATTCTTAATTTCTTATTGAACATTCATTTAACAAATATATATTAAAATGTGCAAAACGGTGAAAATATTTAAAATATAAAGTTAATAATACTTTAGTAAACTAAGTTAATCTAGGGACAGACAATATTTTAAACATGTTGATTTATCATCGATTTAAAATATAAAATAATGATATTATAACGCTATTCAAAAACGAGACGAAGTACCAAACGCACAATTTCTGTATCCTGTCCGATTTTATAATTTATGACACTGTAAAGAAATCCAATGGTTTTGTACGATCATTACATTAAGGGATAGTATTTGAGGATGGGTAGCGATGCTCTATATTATGGTAATATGCATATTATTTTTTTGGAAGAAATATCATAAATATCTTTAGTTGGCAATTTTTAAATACAGTGAAAGCAGATGAGGTTTTAGTTAAAAAAAAAATAAAATAATAATAATAAGCGAATTCTTTAAGATTTACTTTTTTAAAGGATGTTACACGGATATACGTTGTAAAAGGTAAAAATAATATATTACGACTCTCTTAAAATATAATAAATGTTTTGTTAAACTATTGTACTTGTAAAATATAATACATGTAAAGAATACGGCCTGTTTGCATAATTTTTTCAACAGCTTAAAATAAATGTTAATATTATTAATTTATGTAATATTTTTATTTTCATACAAAATCATTGATAAATATATTGTAACTATTACATGTATTATTAACGGTGGATAATATTTTTGACCTGTAAAAGTTTGTATATTTAATAAAACGGGAAACTATAAAAATATAAGTATATATTTATATAGAATCTTTAAAAATGTATCAGAAAGTTTATATAATATCATGCATAACTTTAGATACAGTTTTAATACATAAAAAAAATATTCTAATTTTCCTTGAATAAATTACATAATTCTAAAATTATAATTCATAACGTTATTTTAATTTAATTGTTAAAGTTTGTTAGCAAAATCCATAGTTGATTTTTTATAAAAAAAATATAAAATAGTTATACAGTATAGGTACCTAAGTTAAGCACTATTGAAACCAAAAACAATGATAATTTCGGTTTGTGTAAGATATATTATTATGATGAAAATTGTTAGTCAAATTAATAATATACTTATATTATTGCCTTAATTCTCAAGAACAAATATCATATTATCTTATTTAAAGGATTATAGTTATTATTATTATTTTTTTTTTATATCTAAATGTAATAATATCAATACTTATACCTAGATTCGATGACATTTATATCAGGCTATAAATTAATAATTTTTTATCCTCCAACATAACACTAGAAGTAGAGATAAAGTATAATATAGTATAAGACAATTTGGATTAAAGAAAAATGTCTTCTTAATTCTGGTTTAGTTGATTAATTCTTATCATTATTGATTACCTATGCATTGTTTCATTGTATTTAAATAATTAAATATAGAGTGTTTTGTAATACAAAAATATTTAATTACATTTAAATGCAAATCAATATTTGCTCACATGTCTTAACTAAATTTTATTGAAAATTTGAAAATGTACACATAATATTTTATAATTTATTGACATTTTTACGAATTTTTTACAAACATTGTTTGTTTAGTGTTATTACTATAAAAATTGTAGTCTTAAAGCTTTGAACACACGACATTTCCGTCATGACATTTTCTGTTTCCGTTGGTTTTTTTTTTTACATTTGTGTTATTTGTTATCAACTGAATAGTGAATTCATTAAAGCGTTATGTGTGATTTATCTATCTAATTATTTTTTTTATATCATCATTTATGATCTCAAAGATATAGTTATTTTGTTTTAGTAAAACTCATACTTATATATGTATAACATATTTGAAAACTTAAAAATATGTACCTACACGAGTTTGAGTTACATGGATAATTAATTTATAATTATTTACTAAATTAACAATTATTAAATTTCAAAGTTATGGTTTCAATTTGTACTAATTAAAATCGTATTGTTTACATCTCAAAAGTTTTAAAATGACTATATTTAGCATTTTATGTTAAAACACTTTTAAACAATTACAACATTTACACATTATACATTTTAAAACACTAATTGTTATTTAATTATGATAATATTTGTTTCTCTAAATTTTCTCATATATATATATATATTTTTTAATCTAAATTTGGTATGAATGTTTTGGGCTTACACTTTTATAGTCTTTTATTCCTAAAAATAATCATTATTTCTATTTATAATAGTTTTATAGTAATGCTGTTTTATTATATGTGTTTACAATTTTTGCATTATTGTTAATTAAGTACATGCGTTGCATGCTTAATAGTTATTATTTACATTTTTGTTTTACTCAATAATATTAAAGTTAACGTTTCATCGTATATTATATTTTGTATTCAAATTGTTAAAGTGATTGCTTATCAAAACTTTATAAAATGATTGTTTACTAACATTTTTAGAAATAAGTTTAGTAAAATTTAAAAATTTAAAGTTGTTCTACCTGGTTATTTGATAGTGTAGTTTTATAATAATTGGAAAACTTGTATTGCGCAAGAAGAGAATCAGTTTTGAATATATTATTGTTTTTGGCATTTTTATATTGCGATGAATAGGTGTACTGTATGCAATAAATTAGTCATCATTCTAATAATTTGTTTATCTATACTGATACATTTGGTTTAAATATTCAAGCAAATTATACATAAAAGGAAAAATAAAACATCAGCCATTAAATTCAATTTACTTAGTATCATCAATAACATTAGAGTGCATAATATATAATAGAAAGAGCAGTGAGTAATTAATTAACGGCATCTTACATAAACTCGGTGATAGGTATACTATCTTTATATACCCTTAAAAGTAACATGAGCTGGTATTGTAAAGAGAAAATTAATCTTATATTTCACTAGTAGATGCGCCATTAAAGGAGTATTCTGATAAAGTATGTACTGAACGGTTTGAACTTCCAAAATATTGTTTAATAAAAGTATATATTAACAATATCTTATTCATTCTGCTACGATTTTATGTATTATGAAAATATAATTTTTTTTTAATATTGTGGTTAATTTATTTCAAGAATAATTAATGGGTACATGATGCATGTGAAAAAATTAAACATATTAAATTATTTATAGACTCGCCTAAAATAATTAGGTACCGATTTTGGTTTTGCATCTTATTTAAATTTAAAAAATATATTTGTTTATATTATTATTATGTAGGTAAATTATTTTATGAACGAATGACTGTAAAATTAAATACGATTATTGTAATTACATAATATTTGGTAATGTAGTATTATTATGTTTTAATTACTAATTTGTTTATCTACTATACTTAATTATTAATCGATTTACCTGCTTAATCATCATAGAACTTTTGTCAATGAAAAACTCAATTATACACTGATTGGCAAGTTAAGAATTACTTTATAACGGGATAAAATGGTTTATAAGAATTTAAGAAGGGTAGAAAATAAATAAACTACACTAAATCAAAACAAATTTGTCATTTAATATCATACTTCATACAACGAAAATATAAAATAATACAATATTTTAAAAAACAAGGATAGTTCACACTAATATTATCCATAAAAAACAAATGTTGAAAAGAAACTTAAACCTTCCATAAATACTGCAGTACATTAACAAAGCTAAATTATCATGCATATTCGAATGTTTGAAATTATTTTTTTTTTATTACATTTATTTTATTTAATATTGCAAATTTTTTATACATTAATTTAAAATTTAACAGGTAATATTTTAAATTTTTATAGCTAGAGACTATAGAATTTTTCAGATGTTTAGAAAATATTTTATTATTTGATTTTTTTAAATTTTTAGATTTTATATTTGATTACTTTGTTAAAAAAAATGAATTCAAATTTTTGGGAAATAGTTCAATAACGTAAAAAATATTTTAAGCATATTATACTACCTATAGTACTGGATTAACCTACAAGCAAATTAAGCACTGCTTAAGACCCTCGAAAAAATTCGGCCCCTATTTTTTTAGATTCTGAACGAAGTGATGAATGTATTAATTTTACAATGATTTGTGTGGTTTTTTTTGTGTTTGTGTCTATATACAGCATAACTTATCAAAAAAATGCTTCATTTTCAAACTTTGGAACTGGTTTCCGATGGCAAAGTGAATATCCTTGGTACATTATAGAGGTGAAAAATAAAAATTTTCCAATAGTTTTCAAAAAAAATCGGCATAATTTTGTATATGTAGCTAAGAGTTGAAAGTTTAATTCAAGATTTTCTATAAGTTTGGCTTACAATAATTTAAAAAAAAAAACTTGAACTTTGGCCAATTAAAATATTTTTATCTTAAGTTCAAATTTTACAAAATCCTATGTATAATATATACATATATTTTAGCACTCAACTATAATTTAAAAATGTGTTGGTCACGATTTTGACACATTTCTTTTTAATTTGTAGTTATCACCTTTTTTACTAGCCAATTACGCCCATCTAGTTTATTCGCTTAAGGCCCGTGAAACACTTAATCCGGCACTGAATACCTAGTTAATACTATTATAATTTAAATTCATATATAAATAAATGTTTTAATTGAATGTAATATTTAATCCAATGCCGTTAAAGTGATATTAAAACAAATAACATTTAAAAATAAGATTTTAAGATTTTAATAAAGAACCGAATCTTAATTGATTAGAATGATATTTTAAATAACTTAATGTATTTGTTTACACGTTATGCATTCTAAAATGAATATTCTAAATGAGAATTTAGCATCTAGTAAATACATTTTTTAGTATTTTATTTAATGGGTACCTATTCCTTATAATATTCAATTTTTAAAATTGTATTTTTATAACTATCTACAACAAATAAGTACTATAAGGTATAATATATATAATATATATATATATACATATCAGACATAATTTTATATGATATATTATGAAGTTTGTAATTTTTATATTTTATACTTTACTGTCTACAACTGTGAACGTGTTTTTTTATTGCATAAAGTGCAATTCCCTTGGATGATATAAAATTTTTATTTTTTAACAAATCTTCACATCCACTTTGGGCAGTACTTTACTAGAATAATTAAATTCAAGTCAACGAGATATTTTTTCCAATTGTTAAGTTGTAATAAACTTGAGTTGAAATAATAAGAAGATTAAGCATATAAAATAATTAAAATCTATATTAAGTGACCAATAAAAAACAGTGTCGTTGTAAATAGTGTTTTATTTTCACAAATGATAAGAGGAAAAATAAAGGAAAAATATAAACGTAAATAGGTCATTAAAAATGGCTTTTATTTTTTAAATGTACAAAAATAACTGTTAATGTTTTTAAAATTCAAGAAATATTTATTAAATTTATTGAATTTAAAAAAAATAATAATGTAAAGAATATAAAATAATATATCAAATATAAGGCGTAAAGCAAATATAAACGTTATTAAGCTGCCTACACACAAAATCCTAATACTAATATTTACTTTTTTTAAGTAAAAGATTTTATATTATATTTCTAAAATATAATTTAGATTCATGACCAGATACACTCGTTTCTACAGTAAAATACTAGTCTTGATTTTTGGAATAAGGTTACAGAAACTTTTCATTAGTCAGTAAATCCCAGATTTCCGTGGTATGAATTTAAATAGAAAACAATTGTATTAAGACTTTAAAAATAGCTATTATTAATCATCAAAAGTACCTATATTTTAATTCACATTCGTATAGATATTTAATATATTATAATTAAAATGTAGAACAATTTTAATACTTTTATCTGCATAAATTATTTAGTAATGATAAATTAAATTATGGTATTCAATATTTAAACATTATCTATAGTGGTATTGATCAAGAATAAGTGTTTTTATGTTGAGTATACTATCGTCAAAAATATTGAATCTAAATAAATAAGAAGAAAATATTATGGTTTTAAATTTTATGTAGATTATAATAGAAATGATTGAATTATAAAGAGTATTTTTGTGAATTTCGTAATACTATTTGTATACGTTTAAAAGTTAGACTAAAACATCTGGTATAATATTGATATCAATATGCTTTTTTAATTATTATTTATAAGTCTAAAAAAGTTAAAAACATAGCATAACTTATCCAATATTTTTCTATGTTTAATGTTGTGTTAAACTCTTTTTATTTTTTAGAAGTTGTATTTTTTTATTAATCATAATTGTGGATATATTTTTAAACGTACAGAATTTAAGTACCTATGTTTGTAAACCAGTTCTGTATCACCGAAGTTCATCAATTTTAATGCAACGCATATAACTATGAAATTCCTTTCACATGATGCGATGGATGAAATAATTGGAATGGTTAATAGTGTTAATACATCCATAAATAATTTATAAACAATTAATAAAATGAAAACTTTTTTTTTGATTTTAGATAGTTCATTCATAGATATATGAGGTAATTTATTATGGATTAGTGTCATTTAGATTCTATTTGTTTTTGTGGTGAGATTCGTTAATCGTTAAGTTTAAAATAATATTGTGAAAAGAGAGATTTATTTTGATTTGAAAGTATATATTTTATGTCGACAAAAATAAAAAATACTGTATAAAGTTTAAAATCTTCTGAGCAGAAATGGTTTTTAAAATAAATAAATCTAGTTTCACATTTTCTAAAATTGTAAGTTATGTGGTAAATTTAACAATTATTAAGCGCCAAACTTTTTTCTCGGTTATGGGGCTTATTTTTTGAATTAAATTTAGTTTGAATCACAATAAAAATTACGTAAAAAATATGTGTCATGCATTTTAAAAAATTAAATTAAATGTTTTTTTAATGTTTTTAAATATATTATATAAATATATACACATATATAAAATATACTAAATTATATAATATTAAATACTATTTATACCTATACTAATAATTATTTTATCGAAAAATACTCACTTAAAATTTTTTAACGATTTTGAATATATATACCTATATATTTTTTTTTTTTTTTGACTGAAAATAAAACAATATTTTTTCAAAAAAATATTTTAGAAATTTATATATTATTAAAATAACAACATAATTTCTAATTTCATATTCTGAAGTAGAATTATTTTGATATAGAAAATTCAAAATTTGGAAGAATATAGTTTATGACTTATACGTATAACATACTATACGTATATAAAGTTGAGATGAGTGTAGGGGTAATAGACCAATATTTTCGGTGTAAACTCGTAGGTACCATTCAAATCCACTCACTTAAACTTTAATACGTTAATACGCACGCTATATACTCTTTAGAATTTCGATCATTATGTAAAGAAATACTCAAAAAAAAAAAAAATAAAATAAAATAATGCGATGAGGCAATCTTATTCATGGCCTGAGTTACCTCGAAATTACCTATCTATATATGAACTTCTGTTTTCAATTTTATATAATATATTTTTGAAAAAAAAACACAAATATTTCAAGAAGTCAAGTGCATAAAAGCAAGAAATTAGCAAAAACGACAAATTAGATTAATGTAAATTGCTTACAACTTATGAGACAACATTAATTTAACCAACATTGCAAAAAAAAAACTTCGAACAAAATACTGAAACAAAGTCAACACAATATTTTTTGTACTTGGGAACAGTGCTGTGACACGGGATGACATTTTTTATACTTAGCAACATTTATAATTATAATTTAGATTATTGTCTATTAAGGAATAGTGAAACTAATGTACCTACAACGTTTCAAGATGTGCAGGAAAAAACAAATTTATTTCACTTAAAAATAGAAGTAAGTACAGCTATATAGCTTAGAAAGTTATACAAACAAGAAAACATCCAAAATTTACATTTATCTTCTGATACCAACATTAGAAAAATCAATAATCATACTGGTTTTAAATGATTTTAATGGTTAAAGAAAAAATATATCATGTATCCAAAAAATGTATGATTTATCCCTTCAATAATATTCAACGTTTTCATTCAAAAATCTTTTATTAGTCGGTTTTTTGGTGTTGTTTAGCTGAATTCAGAAATCAACCATAGAATAATGTACCTAATACTATAAACAGTATAATTATTAATTATGATATTTTATAATTATATAAATAATTTTGATGTTGTACTCTCAGATTGAATTGTGCATTTGAAAATTGTTCTAAAAATCTGCAAGTTTCTTATTGAGTATTATTGTTGTTTATTTAAATAACCAATTTAAAGACAACACAATTGTGAATATTACATAAAATATCTTCCGAACATTAGTACAAGATTAATGAAAAAACTTTCATTGTTCTATATTAAAACATAACTCACATCCAGTCAATATAGCAGTTTGGAAAAAAAATTCACCAAACAAAACCGAAATTATTATGTTTGTACTTTAATGAATACCTTTTACATTTTATTGTTACTTAATTTTGAACTGCTTGATAAGTGTATATAACATATTATTATGATAAATGTTAAGTTTATAATGCTTTTTTTAGACATGTTTGCAATATAATAATATGTAACATATATTAATTATTAATACCGACATGACTTTTATATTAATTATATATTTTTGTATAATATTAAGTCTAACCATTGAAATAAATTCAGCTAAATTAACATACAAACAATGAGTAGATAATAGAAAATATGTAATAATAATTAAATATTATAATTAAAATTTCGAGGGGATGCAATTGACACGAAGTTAAAAATTAATTAATAGTACTATAATTTTAGAAATATCTTTGGGAAGACAAAATAATAATTAAAACAGAATAATTTACATATTATCTCTAACTGAATTTAATTATTATTATTATTTTTATTTTTGTACACGTGATATTATCCAATTGGCAAGCGTTATGGTTTTTGTGTGACAGTTAGAGACATTATTGTTTCAATAAAAATTAAAGTTATATAATTAAACTATATTGAGATTCAGTTCAATATTAACCAATTATTTAATATTTATTCTTTTAAAATAACAACAGACGGAAGTAACGGGTTAAGAATTTAAGATAAAATTAAATTGAACTTTAACTATTGATTCGTGTTAATGACTATAACGTTGCAATATTATATAGGTATTTATATTATTACAGTTAATATTGTTACCCTGATTGCTATAAACCCGTGAGTATGCATAATAATTTATAATATAATAGGTATGTTAATATAAGCTGCTTACAGTTTATGAAAAGGATTAGATCATAATATGTGCAATGTGTTTTATCAGTTCAAATCCATAAAATCAAGTCATAGGTTTGTTTTATATTTACGATTTAACACGGCGTATGCATAATTTAAAACAAAAAAAACAATTTCAAACAACACGCTTTAGTGTATATTTTTAACTATATAGCATAATTTCATGAAATGTACTAAAACCAGTAACCAAAAACTAGAATTTACATTGAAATTGACTTAATAACTTGATTAATAAGGTTGTTAATTATCATATTTATAGATTTTTATTAGAATAATATAATAATATTATTCATTTATATTTGTATTTAAAATATTTTATGGTATATATTAGCATCTAAACTGTAAAACATGTTGTTAAATGTCAACTATTTATAGGTACTGTATTAACGTACACACAGTAGCTATGAAAATTCATTTTCAAATAAAAAAAATAAGTAAATTTGTTGTGATTACAATTTATTATACGTTTAAATACAAATTCCATTTCTAATTAAGTTGTATTAATGTACACGTAATGTATCGATTTAAAAACGTTTCGTTCGTAAAAGTAAGTGAATTTTTCATGCTAATTTATCTACTAAAATTGTTATTTACAAACCTATTACAATTTACAGGTATTGGAAAATATGCAAACTATGGATTTTAAATTTTCATCTTAACGACAGAGCAGTGTTCTTATTTTATACGAAAGTTGTAATTTTTCCACATACTAGTTTTATTGTATATTATCGTCTTAATAATATTTTACATCGGTATAAAAATATTATAAAAATAATATATTTTACATAACAGTATTTCAAGTAATGATTTTAACTTTCGTGTTGACGGAATTTCACACGTGTTTCACACGGATCCAATATTATAGTATATCTTACCTACCGTCATCCATCATATTATTAAAGTGTTGTAAATATTTTATTTTTATTAGAATCCCCGAAACTGATTGAATTAAAATTATATCACGTGTCTTGACGTTGTTCACGTTAATTTAATAATCTTTTTGTTAAACAAAAATTGAAAAAAAATAAAACAATTCAGTTATCATTGGACACTGACTGTACAATGTTATATGTTACACTTATACACTTTCGGTTAAATATTACTGCTGAATGAGCAATAAATAAAGTGTACACAATTGTATGCATTTCAGCTAACAATAACCAGTAACGGGCTAACTATTATATGGTTTTGTAACTATACAATTTTGAAATTTATTAGTTTATAATATTAGTACTGCTAAGTCACATTCAAGGTAAAAAAACCTTTATTTTTCCCATACCTGAATAGATAATGGCAATGAATATGCTAATTTTATGTATAAAAAAATGTTCATACTTTTACATTCTTCGGAGAACTAAAAATTAATAACATGCATACAAGAAATTTTGATTATTTCCACTAATCAATACTGAATTCAAATTACATAATTATTAACAAAACATATATTAATTTATTTAAGAATATTAGAGATATAAAAATGATATTACTCGTATCATTTAAGTAGTTTAACTGAATAGACTTTAATAATGGTTATTTAACAATAATTACATAGGTATTAAATATAATATTTTCTAGCTATTGTATTTATCAACTGAGTGGCGTAAAAGAATGATTTGACATTTCAGATATTATGCGCATAAATTAACGTTATGCATTGTATCCAGATTGTATTTTTTTTTTTTTTTTAACATATTAATGTTTGTTTAATACTTTTATAATTTCCGTATAAAAAAATTATGTTTAATAAAGTATGTATATATTATATTAGTAGTTAGTATTCCGTATTTTGATGATACACATATATGTATCTACATAAATCAGATAAAGATATTATACATTTGTTTTGTAAATATAATCAATTTTTATATCACATATATTATATTTTTATTATATTTTAGATTATTTATTTGTAATTTTTTTAATTTTTACTTTTCTTTGGTGCTATTTATTGTTATTCTCGACAATTGGTAATATATATACATTTTTTTTTTTTTATAATAAATAATTATTATTATGACGATAATAACATTAATAAATAATAATATTGTTAAAAAGAAAACATAATTTAAATTTTAAAGACATAACAATTTCTATAATAGGTATTATTAACCTCGATACATTGAAATATAATTATTTCAATAAAATTGAAAAATGTTAATTAAAAAGATAATAGGTTACAATTCACAATACTTATAATAATAACATTTATATTATTCTTGAATAATAAAAAATATTTATTTTGAACCCAAGTATATGTATTATGTTTTATTTATACCAGTTAATAGTATTATTGTTAATCTCCAATTTCACCTTCAATTATTCACTTACCTTTGCATTCTTATATTGTTACTTTTGTTAGTCTTTTTATTGTATTATTTAAAAAAAAATGTTTTTTACTTTTATAAATACATTTGTATTATAAATAAACGAATACTGATTTAAATTCGTGAGTTATAATTATTTTTAGTTTTTATAAACCCACAGTCATTTTTTTTTTCTTAAAAAACTGACATAATATAATATAATAATTTAAATTAAGTATTATAGATTTCAAATATGTGTTATATAATTTTTCTGTTTATTCGTATTTTTATATTAAAAAAGTATAGGGTAAATTATTATTATTATTTTATTTTTTTTAAGAAAAACGGTTATTCTAGGCTTAGAAACTTCTTGAATTGTTCCGATATAAAATGTAATTCCAAAAACTTTTTCTGCATCTTTTGAGGTTATTGATTACTATAGAATGTCCACGTACTATTACCTTTATTAACTGAAGTGCTTTTTTTTTAAATCTATAAATATTATTATATAATAGTTTTTTAATTAAAAAAATAACATGTAGTACGTGATAAGAGAACTTAAAATGATCATCAAATAGTAATTTATTTTTTGATGTGAAAATCCAATGGAAGATAAGCCGTATTATGTTAACCAACCATGATAATTAAAAACAATCAAAAGTCACCAGCAAAAATTAGTTTGTAGATATCTAAAACTTGAACAATAACAAATTTCATAAATTATACAGAAATAATATTTTTGAAATATAGTTAACTTAATTATAAATACATACAATTTATACTTGACATAAATACACCTAACCCAATCTGCAGTAATATATACATACATTTATTTAATAAATATTCAAAATATTGTTGATTTAAAATATTTTAAAAATACAAAAAAAAAAACTTAAGTCAAACTTTGTTCAAATTTTTTTTTTTTTTATGCGATGATTGAATATGACTTTTAAATTTAATATTTCAAATCAATATTAACTGGCTTAGATATTTTAAATGTAAATTTTTCAAATGTATGATGTATATGTAATATATAATAATATAATTATTAAGAATAATATTTGCTTAACTTATGTTGAACTATATTTGATTATAAATGGTCATACTATTATGTTGACTAGATACAAATCGTTTAATAATCTATATTAACCAAAATTGCCATATGATATGCATAAAAATTAACTATTCCATCTATGTTTAAATTGAATGAATCATTTGCATAAATAATAAGATACTTATAAGTATACCGTTCGGTGATGAATACCGTGATAGGCTTATAGACCATCTCAATCAATATAATTGGTTTTACTATTTGAAATACTTACACTATTTTTCTTAAGGGCTAACCCCAAAATTTATCAATGAGTATTTTATGGTTTATGAGCAGTGGGCACTATGGGTGATTAAAACGCTTTGTATAGAAAATCCTTTTGTTTATTTATTTTTACTATTATATTAATTTAATAGAAATAATAAAGAGGACAATAATATTAATAATGCATTCTTTGTGGACCTACGCTTATTCAGCAAACGATAATCATATTTATAATTATTTTACATTTTTTTTTTCGTATTAATCGATAAGTATAATATAATTTATAAAGTTAATGGTTCTTCTAAAAAGAACTAATTCATCTAAAAATAAAATAATTATGTTATAAACATTGTTATTATTGACTTATAATTATAAGATATTTTATACCAAACATAGTATCACCTGAATATTAAATATGAATAGGATAACAATACACTTCTCAACTTAGTAGTATAACGACAAAATAATACCAGTAGTTGAATAAATTAGTGTTAATTAAGAAATTGTATAGAAAAGATTTTGAATAGTAATTTACAATATTTATTTTTGTAAGCAGTAAAATACGTTCATCGAAATAATCTAGCTCAGGCTGATAAACTATTTTACCTGTATAAAACGAAATAAAAATAAATTCAAAAATATACGTAGATCCACATGGTTTATTCATTAAATGGTTTATTAAGCTTTATTTTATATTAACTATATTTGTTCCAAAAAAAAGAAGGGAATAGCATGTTAAACCGTATATATTAAGTTTCCATAATTAATTCAACAAATAACTTTAAGTAGGTATACTCAATTTACAATTTGACCACCACAGAAACAGTAGCATAATTTATTTCAACTTAAATATATTTTTTAGTACCATTGGCATTGAACTGCCTAAGAATGTATTATTATTATTTTTTTTTTTGTTTTTTTTTTGTTTTAACTCTACTTGTTACATATTTTTATACATTAATACTTACTTGACATTATAATTCAATCGCTATACTAATTTAACACTGCACAATATACAAATATATCAATTGTATTATTATATTTTATTATTTTTTGATTGAGACTTAATAATAATAACGATCAATGACCAACAAACGTCTTGGTACGAAAACGTAACCTTGTTAATTTCACAAACATATTTCACTGTGTACACTTTAGTTTTCAAGTAAATAGTTTTACTGACAAATAGCAATATATAACGATGTACCTACCTACAAGCAGTTACCTTCTACGCCGTATGATGACATATTACGAAAAACGTGTGAGGAATATCCAAGTCTAGATTCCACGAATAAAAGTATACACACGCATATTATTTGGAAGATAAAATATGTATTCCCAGGAGAGTAAAATTCGTTCGTAGGAAATCTTAAATATAAAATAATAAAACCACATGGTGTTTTTAAATTAATTATAATATAAGTAGATATAGTTAGTGCCTGCCAGCTCCCGATGTGTTTTGAATATTCTCAACCAAGATTTTGCCTGTCTTATAATATTTTTACTAAAAAAAAAAATATATATATATATATAAAATATGAATATTTATTACTTTTTAGTTTGGTTATGAACATAATCCTGTGCAGATATCCTACCTACCGCTTTTTTATATTATATTACATTGTTTGCAGTGTTAAAATTAAACGGCCAATATATTAAATTCAATATATTATGATACGGGAGATAAATCGTCCCCCATTGTTCTATTTTTTTCCCTGTATAGGTATAATATTGTTTTATATATTCGTGGTGATATAAGATAATATTACAGAAAAACAGAATGAAATTATAGAAAGCGCTACACTTTGTTATTATAATATTGATGTATCAAGCATTTGAAAATACATTATGGTCAATATCCATACAGTTCATACACTGTTTACAGTTCTAAATATGTTTGTAAACGTTTCGTATAGAGAAATATTATT
>VUJU01003911.1:0-15274 GCA_009835225.1 Aphis craccivora | reverse complement strand
AGCTAAACTTATGAAAAATCTTGTATTAAATTTTCAACTCTTAGCTACTTATACAAACATTTTTATGAATTATACCTACAAAATAATTTGCAAATATTCATGATTTTTGACAAATTTTTGTCAATATTTGAACTTCAAATGCTAATAAAAAAAAATTGTACCTATGTATTCTTATAATTTTTTAATCACTTTAAAAATAACTTATGAGAAACTTTGTATTAAATTTTAAAGTCTTTTCATTGTGCTAAAAAAATTTTATCAACACTTCAAAAAAAAATTTTCATAAAAATTGAAAATTTCAGTTGTCTATAAATAGCTCAAAAAAGTCGAAAATATTTTGAAATTTAAATCACGTAAAGAAAACGCGAATCTTAATAACTGGTAAAATTTTCAAGTATATACGACTTATACTTTTTGAATAATAACAAATATTTAAAATCGTTTGAGGATAAATCGTTATCGTTACGCTATTTCCTAAAAATTTAAAATTCAAACGCACTTAAAATTTTTCCTATAATGATGCTACAAGTTTTCTCTATAGTTACTTGAAGGAAAACTTATGGAAAACTTAGTGTTCTATTTTTAATCCTTAGTTATAAACACAAACAATTTTATGATTTTTCAACTTCAAAATTACTTGCAAATTAAAAAAAACACTAAAATTTTAAAATTGAATAAAATATTCTGTTGTTACGATTGTGGATGGGCAAGAACAAAATTACCAAAATTAGTTAAGGTTTTTTTTTACAACTAGTTATTATTTATGATATAACTTTACTGGTTAAAAAAACTATCATATTAATTTAATTTTCGCTATTAAGTACCTATTTCTTTATCCAGATAGTCTGATTTAGATATTTTATATATTTATTTATTTAATTATTTGATATTTTTATGAATTTGTCCAACTTTTTTGCTTTGCACTAAACATGACTCCTTTAGCTGTTTGCTTATATTGCTTTCTAAAAAATGTCCGCTCAGAATCTAAAAACTATAAGTAGATAATACCTATATTATATACATTGATACAATAATATCCTACATTAATTGATTTGGATGTAATTTGTGAGCTGTGATACAATTCATAGTTTTAACTGTTTTAAGACAAGTTATTACTCACAGAACAAATTTAAAAAGAGAAGTAATCAACAGGCAACGATTAAATTAATTGGTTACAATAATAATATTATGTCACGTGATAAGTATAATTAACACAATATAGATGTTTAATTTTTTAGGTATGGGGTTTAAGGTGGCTTTATAAAATTAACTTTAACCTAACCTACTTCTGCTTCGTCAAAAACTATTTACTTATGACCGTTAAGAATAACCGGACACTCGTGTACGTATTATATTTTAATAACAGACATTTTATAGTCCATAATATTATTTAATATTCGCCATACTTATTACTAAAGACATATAATGGACAACCCAACGCACAATGATAACTCCTTGTTGAACACTAAAATGTGAATGCTGTAAGTTTCTAACGATGTTGGATAACATGTCGGCCAGCCAAAAGTGTGTTAAATTCTCTTCAATATCATCAAGTTTTAATGTAGACGAAACTGACCTTTTGCGTAATTTTGAACATTAGAATTTATATAGGAATGCGTTATTATTAATATTTTATTTTATAATATTATGTTATCGTCAAGTATTAAATATACCTAGGTACCTACTCATCACTATATGCATGCATTACAGCGGTGCCTTACATGGATTATATCAAATGTACAAGTACAATAAGGTACTCACGTAACGCACTCTTGTGGTTTCATATTTAGTAGTTGAAGCTTAAACAAGTTTTCAATTTGTCTAGAAGTAAAAGTTACTTTTTTATCGAACTTAATAAATGTCTTACAAAGTACGGAACTTCGATCGATAGTGATATTTGATTCAGACATTCTTAATACAATTTAATCATAAAGTAGGTATATTCGTACAACTATCACAGATAATATTTATTTATTTTGTCGCCATGGTTAATAATTATACCTTTCGTAAAACTACCTACTCATTACATATACTACCTTACATTATATATAGTACATATTGTATTAAATCATTTAAAATTGTTAACACTTATTTATTTAAAAAAGTATTAATGGTTTTGGATACATCTTTTATATATATATATATATACAGGTTTATACCTCTACCCACAACGAGTAATTTGAAATCACAACAAAACAAATCATATTTTTTTCTATATTTAAGCTTTTTACTGATTTTACTAACAGTTTATTGCTTTATACATTTATATTTTTAAATTTTAATCCATATCTGAATGAAAATATTTTTTTGAGATTCTCAATGCGTTTATTATATATATAAAAATATTGAAAGAGTAGTTTATTTATAAGTTAATAATAAAGTTATGCGAAAATAAATATTTTAAATTTTAAATGTTGTGGCTATACACCACACTTATCTAAAGCTAACTATATCTCGAAATTTGTAGTAGGTATACGAATATTTTTTCTTTCTGTGATATTAATGTGATTTTTATAATGTATAAATATTTTATTTCGTATGATTCTAATTTTCAATCAGTAAAAACTACCTACTTTGTTTCTTTTGTTTTTTTTTTTTTTATTATTTTTTATTAACTGGACATTTTAACTGTTTTATAGTTGCACTTTTATAAGCTTTAATAAAAAAAATTCAATATTTAATTTCAAGTATGAAGTATAATACAAAAATTATTTATTATTATTATTTTATACTTCTTGTCTTCAGCTGTAGACAGTAGACATACTAGTACACTACTATCCATCTTTACTGTTTAATATTTACATAAGTTCAGATTTTAATTAAATTGTATATTTAAACGAAAAAAAAGCAATTTTAATTTAAAAAAAATATTAACTTTACGGACACTGCTGGACGTAAATACTACACTATATTAACTTTTTAACTGTCTTCATAGCATTTGTTATTATTATTTTTTATACAAAATAAAATGTTGAAAATATTTACACTTATTTTCCATGGTTTATTATTTTTAATACAATTTCATAAATCTCAAATCGTATGTTGACAATGAACATTTTAAAATTGTTTTGCATGTCATTGGAATTTTTACCTATTTTAATTACAATGATTTAATTACTTTGGTTACTATTTTATTATAACCTACTATTTTAATAATTTATATGGTCACAAAATCTAAATCCTACTTAGTTATTTAACCACACGTGTTGAATTTGATTTTTATGTATTCAAAGACTCAGAACAATATATTGTTTTGAAATATAATATTAAAAATGTATGGTGCCTTTAATTGGATTAAAATATTAAAAATAATTTCAAAAAATTCTAAAATACTTTTCAGTAAAATTGGTGGTTAGGTATATTTAATCGAGTCACTTTGTATTTCTATATCAAATATAATGTGCTTGAGACATCATATTTTTGTGTTATTGTTTTACTTAACATTGTGCGATCTAGATAAAATGTGATCAATTTAAATAATATATGTATATATTTGATACAATATTATTTATAACAATTATTACAATCTATAAAATATTAAATTAAAAAAACAAGCATGATACATCGTGTTACATAGGATGATAACTTAACTTTACTAATGTCAAGTTTTATACTTAACCTCAATTATTACTAATTTAAAAACCTCTATGAGTCAACCTATTGGTTGACGATAATAGTTTAATTTATTTAAAATTATATTATAAGCGGTAGCCCATATAATAGTTATCAATTTATCTTAATTATAATTTATTGTTATATCGTTCATTTAGTTATTTTAAATTTAAACGGAGCGATGAATGTATTAATTTTACAATGATGTACGAGGATATGTGTTTTAAATGCATAAATATGCGTTTGAAATTCGAAGTTTGACAAAATTACATACTTAAACGATGAATATAACGACGTTAATTATTTTGTTATATCTGATTTAAATAGGTACATAGTGTTACCCATACGCTTACTTTTTTTTTATTTTTTGTTCTAGACTTTTACTAACCATTTAGGAATTTATTTTAAATTACAAACTTAAATAAGGTTTATTACTAAATATTTTAACTATGTATACGTATAGGTATTGGATATTTTACAACTAATTTTAAGTATAAAAAATTAAAAAAGTACTCTTTCGTACTTTCACAGTCAACTCACCGTGTTATATTCATATGAAAACTTCTATAGTTGTTAGTAAACATATAAATAACTTTTTTACTGTGTAAAATCTTCCATACATCATTTTTATCCAGTTATAGGAACTAACACAATATATATTTTTTATTCACCAACTAGGTATCTTGTAGAAACTTAAATATTCGCTCTAAAATATGTATCAGCAGTAATATTTCGATTATCGATGATGTATCGGTGTATATCGGAACCGAAAATCATTATTTAAAACGCATAATATAATGGTTCATTATTTGTTTGAGGTACCTACCTAATGTTTTTTTTAAATCTCAACAAAATTTTTTAATTAATTATCGCGGCTTACGTCACGTATAGCACAATGTTCGACAATCAGTAATTTAATTGCAGCTAAGAAGTAGATCTATTCTATACTTACATATTGCATAATATATATTATATAATACATAGGTAGGTATAGGTATATATTGTATATAAATAAGTACGACGAGTTCAGTTATTTTTAGGTATAGTCTGTGGCCAGAAATATATTGTGTAGTACCTACTATAGTAGAGATGAGGCTATGCTATGAGAATCTAAAGTATGCGGCGGACATGCCACCGCAAATGCTAAATAGAAAGGATGTTTCAACTTTTGATAAAGGTGAATTTTATTTTTAGTATAGTTTTCAATAACAGGTTGAAAATGTTGTCCATTAGTTAGAATGTTTTGAATCTTTACTGTTCACTATCCACGGTCCACAATAGCCAATAGGTATATCACATTTGACTGCACCACGTAAATATTGTGAAATCGTAATCTACTGATATAAAAGTAATTTTTATTTTTTAATGAATTAACTATACAAAACACTTTTTGAATAAAATTAGTTTTTTAAAACGACGTAATAACAATGCTCCGATTTTAATAGTATAGATATTCTATACATATGACCAATTATTTAAAATACGTCAATTTTTAGATACCTTTTTAAAATTGATTAGTAACGGATTACAAAAATATAACTAACACAAGTTATAAGTTATAACAAAGTACCGTGTACGTTGGATTTGGTTATACATTGTTTTATACATTATAATTTACACTTAATTTTTCAATTATCTACATTAAATGTATTTATATGATGCTTGAAGGGAAGGTGGGCAGATAAAATTTGCATACTGCTTTAGAACTGACAATTTTTTCATAAATAGCCATTCTTCAGTACATAATTTTCTAAGCTTAAAATTTAGAACATTTATGTCTATGTTAGAAAAATCTTTTATAAGTTATGAGTATCATTTTTCTTGTTAAATAAAATCACTGTATAATAAAGACTTAGTGTTAGTACCTATATTTAGTTTGTTGCACTTGCAAATTCAGTGGTGGTTATATCAATTATTATAATTCAATTATATTATACACTATACAGTATACACATTTCGTTAGATGAAATATGATTGTGAACGAGTGAAAATTTAAACTAATAGACTAAAATATATTCTGTAGAGTGTAGACTAAGTCGAGTCTATTTGGTTGCCAGATAAGTAAAACTTAAAAGTACACAATTTTAAACAATAACCACAACATGGTTATTTTTATTTATTATTTGATCATACATCTCTAAGTAGGTAGGTATATATTAGGTAGGTATTTATTCCTATACATAATTATCAAGTTTAGTCATACATACGATATTGTATAATATACAGCCATAAATAAGATAGGTACCAATAATTTTTATACATATGAATACGATTACACTATTAAGTTAGAATAATTGTTTTCTATATTTTTATCAATATTTAGTTTTTAAACGAATAAACAATAGCAAAATACAGTAAACAAATAAAATAACTTTAATTATATAAACAACTGTAATATAACATTTTCAAAGAATTCATAGGATAAACTATGAAAGTAAATCAATTAAATTTAAATAGCAATTAAATACTACGTACATTAGTAAAATGTACTCCTACTTTTAACTATGGACACATTATCGTCTACAATACTAATCAACAAATGTAAACTATAATAATTTAAATCATAATTTTGCTCGATTCAATAACAATTTATACTTCTAATAACCAGGTAATCAAATGTTTACAATTTAGATCAAAATAATCACAGCGTTAATTTACTTAAATGTCTAACTTATATTAGCATATATCCATAGTATTATAATAATAATCGTATAATGAATTTAGCAAAATAAGGATTGAAAAAAAAAAATAGAATTATATAGAAGCTTGCATATAATATTATTATTAACCAAAATAAGTATACCTAACCAGGACAGTCACTTGGAAGTATAAAAATTTTTGCACAGAAGTAAACATAAAAACAAAACTTACAATGGCACTTGACACACCATTAGTTTCAGGTCTAAAGAAATACAAGATTAAACACTCGATATGTTCAATAATAATAATAATAATAATGTAAACTTTACTATGGTAGATAAATATAGATGATAGATTTAATGATGGAAATCGGGAAGAACGGTATTAAGAACACATAGTTGTATTGTAATTTATAATAATTAAAAAAAAAAAATAAGGGTCCCAGATATTGATCGTCTCTATTTAGGTTTTAACTTTTATGTATATTATGTAATATAATGCAATAATAATAATAATAATATTATAACAATAAAGAATGGATGAATTTCTTAACAGTTATAAAATATACATTAAAATGCTAGTTATTATTAACCAAAATAAGTACACCTAAAAAGGACAGTCATCTGGAGAAATCAAATTTTGCACAGTAGTAAACATAAATATAAAATATCTTTTAACGGCATTTAACACATCATTCGTTTGAGATCTAAGAAAATACAAGATTAAACGCTCGATGTGTTCAATAATAATAATATAAACTATGGTAAATAAATATAGGCTATAGATTAATATTGAAAATCGAGAAGAACGGTATTAAGAACACATTGTTGTATTGTAATTTATAATAATTATTAAAAAAAATAATAATAAGGTTCCGTGATATGATCGCCCCTATTTAGGTTTTTACTTTTATGTATATTATGTAATGTAATAATAATAATAATAATATCATAACAATAAAGAATGGATGAATTACTTAACAGTTATAAAATATACATTGAAAAGCTAGATATTTGAGTTTTCGTAAAATAGTTATTCTAAGTAATTTGAAAACATTCAATAGTTTTGTTGATATAGTAAGATGTTAGTAATAATAGCATCGCAGAAAGCGTAATTTGTAACACAGTATTAGGCTTATTATTTTGTCCTGAATTACACCCGTCGAAATCACAGGTGAGAATACAACCGTCCATGGTATGATCTTGGTATTTGAATTTACCGCATTGAGAGTCCATAGTTTTCATGGCACATTGTCTGATGACCATAATTTCATGGGTTAACACTGAAATATAAGTATGAGTTATTATTTATAATAACCAATAATCAACTCTATAACATACAGAATATTTTAAAATCCTACAAGAATTCCAAGATGACAGAAATTCGATAATTTTTCAAATTGTTCAACTAATTTTTTTCAATATTAAAATGTATTAAATAATGATAAAATAAAAATACTTAAAACATTCATTAAAATCATTATTATTAAGAAAAATTATTAAGATGATACCTTGATTTATGTATGTCTAAATATTTTTATATATCGCAATGAAAATATTTAAAGGAAATTCAAAAATATATAACAACAGTTTGCACACGATTTGAATACTAATTATTCTCTTATAAAAATAATGAATTTAGGTACCTATTTTATCATTGATAACTTTCTATAGGGAAAATTTATAAATCTTGCTTTAATTTAAATAAAAATAAAGCTTAATTCACACTTTAGATTTTTATTTAAAAAGTAATTTCTCATTCTAATAAATAATATACGTACCTAGATAGAATATACCTAAAAGTAGGTACTTTTATTATAGTTTTTTGTAGGAAGTATTTACACACCTCTTAATTAATTGGAAATAATATGATTTTGTATTTATTTATTAGAATTTCGATAATAATCTTAAAGATGTTTGTGTAAGTAATTATATTAAATATACAACACTGTTTTAAACTATGATAAAGCATAAATATCTAGTATGATAATATTCTATAGCTTAACTTGTACTAGGTATATAAATATACAATTAACTATCAATAATTCTGACATATTTCATAGTTGTAAACAAAACATTATCCATTTATATAGAGAGACTTCATATATTGTGTCTAATGTCTATTTACTGTAAAATAATTTCATAGGTATTCTTAAATAATAAAAAGTTTTAATTTGTCAAAAACACGATAAACAAAATAAAATACTTAAATTTTACTGAAGCAATTAATTACTTCATTTATAAAATCAAAAAAATTTTTACAAATATTTTGGTATAAATTACTTTTTAATTGATATGATAGGTAGGCACTATAAAATATATGTTTATTTATTTGAAAAAAAAATGATTGTTTCATATTAAAAGCGCGCGCGTGTATGTATGGCCAAGAAATTAAAAGGTTTGTACATATAATAAGATATAAAAATAATTGATTATCTATTGTTGTTAAAATCATAAAACTGTTATGATATTTTCAATATTTGATAAATTAATAAGAAATATTAGTGTTCAGAGTAAACTACAGTAGGTATAAGTATTTATAATATTTATATTGTATACATTTATAATTTGATCCAATATTACCATAAAGAGTAAAAACGAAATTTGATGTATTAATTTAAGACTAATACATTTAGTATCATTTAAAAATAGATTTGTGTTTCACTTACCATTATTTCCAATGATTTTAGTACAAAAATTTGCTGGAAACATTCCTACATGACCTCTTTTTGGAACCATGCACTTTTCTATGTAAGTGGACATTGCAGGGTTAAATGGGTCTTCACAATTTGCATTACTTCCATTCAAAGACGAACATTTAAAGCAATTTATACACGATGTGCCTAAAACAATTAAAATATATTTGTTTAATAAAACTTAATAGACTTTCTTATTTTAGTAATAAATAACAATTTTAAGTTGTTGAAACTTTGAAAGTAGAAATTCTATTACGAGAAACGTATAAATTATGTTTATGAGAAATCGAAAAATAATACAATGATTATATGATACAGTAAATAATTTTGTCATAATTACCTTGTAAAATACTCATTAAAACTATTGAGATATCTAACAAGTATATGATCATTCCTTAAAGAATTTGCCTTGAAGGACAATACCACAATCTGAAAAAAAAAATATATTTTTTGTTAAATACTTAAATATTTTTGTTTTAATATATATTATGTACCTATGTCCTATATAACATGTATATTCATTTACTTAAATTTGTATAAAATTTATTTAAATGATAAATAATTAACAACTTTCAAACTTTTACTTATGATATTTAATGTTATTTACAAAGTCAAGTCCCACTCCCACTAATTATAAATATCTGGAATCACTGAAGTATTTGAGTAAAAAAATTAAATGTTTATTTTACTCACATAGTTAAAATATGTGTAATTATTATCATATTATATTTTAGTACGATTATACGTGAAATAGAAAGGTAAAAAATAAAAAAAATAAAAAAAACTAATATCTACTTAAATTTTTAATTTTACACTGCTTATTTTTAAGTTAATAAATGGGCGTGAATTATAAAAAAAATTCTAGGAGGATTAATAATTAATACGAGATTTATAAATTATAGTATAGTTTAACGTCACCTCGACCATGTTAAATTAATCCAATATTCGCATTCTACTAAATAAATATAATCATATATTTATACGAAATAAAGAATATAATTGTGTGACACAAAACTTTTGATTAACTTAGTTGTTTAAAAAAAAAAAAAATTCAATCTTTTGGGAATACTATAATCCAATATTTCAAGTGTAATTAATATTAAACGTTACATTAATATTTTATAGTCTGTTTAACTATTTTCGAGAGGGCTGATTAATTTTCAAGGTGAGTTTACAATTGATAGAAGATATACTAAGGTAGTATTTTCGAAATACCAATAGTTCAATCAACCATATATTAATATATATATATATATATATATTTATTATTATAAAACGTATTTAGATTTTTAGATAAGTATATATTTTAGATACACCTAAGAAATTCCGTACGTTCAGCTTTAAGATTAAATACAACTTTATAATGTTTAAATAATTTATTCATAGTTGATAAACTCATTTTAATGAAAAACAAAATGAATTGGTTTTATTATTATTATTATTATTTTAATATTATATATCAAACACACTACTTATACGTATAACGCATTACCATACTGTATCAAATTAACATATTGTTAGGTATACCGTATACATAAAGTAACCTACACATAACCAAACTAGTGTTCATATAATATTGATAAAATATATTAACGCCAGAATCTGACAATAAAATAATAATAAAAAAAAATGGACGTATCAATGTCGTAATAATATGTAAATGTGAAAATAGTTTGAATAATTACTTTATATAATTTAAATGTATAGGTAGGTACCTAAAACCAAAAGTCTTAACAAATAATTGGTTCAATAGGTTTTGGCCTAATTTTAAAAAAATATGATTTTAATAGATTTATTAATTAAAACTCTTCATAATGGAAAACAAATTTGAATTATATTTCCCACTAATTGGGCACTAGTTGTTGAATTTATGGTATGGTTTAGTTTCTTATTTCATTCAGATAACTTAAATGTTTTTAAATAATAAACTAGCTACAATTCAGAATATAATAATTAGTAATATATTAATATAGCATATAATACAATATTCCTATGTTATATTCATTTTAATTTCGACCATTTAGGCTTGATAATATTTGTTAATATATACGAGAAAGATTAATTAACATATTACACGTTTAATGTAGATAAAATAATTAAAAATTACCGTGAACGATTTTTATTTATTATCAATGAATAAGTTGAAACAAAATGGATTTTACTTTAATCTCTAAGATAATATATGTATTATACATACATGTGTATAAAATATTATTTGTGTCGAAGTAAATGTCAGTTTCATCGAAGGCTGTTAAGGAAATGACAACAGTTTTCTTTTTCTTGTACCTACAGCTTTTTTACCCGCGACGTAAAATGTTAATTCACCGTATAGTACATAAATTAAATAAATTAACTGGTCTTAATGATAATACGAGTATAATATTTTCTTAATATTTTGTTATAGGTACGTACTTACGTATAAACGAAATAACTAAACTTATAATGTCGACGATTTGAGTGGCACATTTAAGTGTTTTAATTTAATTTTTCAAATGAAAAATGTATATAATAATTGTATCGCGTATTTGAATATCTACTATGTAATAGGTACCTATACACCATATTATACACACTCGGCAACTGATCAAAAATCGCGTGTCACGTATAACAATGTACGAATAGAATATATAAATTAAAGTCCAACATATAATATCAGAATATAGTGTAGCGCGTATACTCACAGTCGTTTATCGAATCACATAGATAACTGCAGTTTATTCACACTGCTTGTGACGCACGATATTTCGCGTTGTAGACGTTTCGCTGCAGGAAGCTGCGCGTGTTAACCGCGACGACGTAGTCGGCTTATTCGCAACAGTAAACGCGATAACATTTTCTCTTCGTCGAAACAATGGCAGTGAAACATCGGTGTATGTAAATGATTTGAGTATACATAATTTTTTTAAATAAAATAATAAAAATTACTACGCTAAAGCAGCAATATTATCTACACACCCAAGAGGGTAGTCGGGTGCCGAACGTATAATAATCGAAGGGATGATGACGTAGGCGGCGCCCTAGCAACCGTTGCCAGGGATGGGATACTGGAGCAGTTGTCTCTGTTTACAGTATAAAAAGGAAGAAAAAAATATCCCATTAAACTGTTTACCGAGAACTGCTATACATATGATACATGTCATGTATATAATGGTCAGAGCTTTTATTATTATTTTTAATTATTTATATACGCGAGTGGTGTATACCTATGCGATGTGAGTGTATGAATAAAAGAAAAAAAATGCTTTTATTACGACTTCAACGCGTATATAATATGAGTCTGTGTATTGGAGAGATTATAGTCAGTGAACCCGTGTATATATATGTGTGTGTTCTGTAGAGCGACGTGCGATCCAACGTGCGTGGCGGCAAACTGAATTATTCAATTATATATATATATATATATATATAAATATAATATATGTATAGGAGGGGCCGCGGTGTGCTGAGATTTCGGATTGATAGCTGGTGTTGTACGCAGATTTGATTTCTTTGAATAAAAAACAATTTTCGGTACCTATATATACCTATTTTATAATAATATGCTTTAAACGTATTTTAATCGCGCCCTTCGTCCGCATGTGCGACTATATTATGATGCGTTTCAAATAATATTTTTTAAATTATTCTGTGATATTGAGAATTCTAATAAAATGTTTAGTGAATACGTCAAGTGTGTTCACTGTCATTCCGTTACGGGATCGGTTTTGTCAAAAACCGATGTCACGTAAACATTTCTGTTTTACTGCTTTATATATATAGGTATTTCTAAATTATTAATAAAATTACCTACTGGGAATACTAGTCAACTTTTGACTAAAGTACCAATTACATTAAATTCACCGCCAAAAACCAACCTCAATGTAAAAGATCGAAGCTTTTTTACTGCTTAAAAAATGTTGAAAGACCAAAAAGAAAAAACTATAATGTTATTATAAAACCACTCGGAATCTAATAACTTATATATTAGTAATAAGTAAATAAAAATAAAAAAAATGTTGTTATTGAATATTTTAATACATATTATTATTTTAAATTTATAAATCAATTAGTATAATGTATCTACTATCTGGTTATTATTAAATAATTACCTAATTAATGGCTGAAAAATCTATTTTAACTTATCTACGTTTTGAATGTTCTTAATATGTATATATTTATTATAATAATATAAGTAAATATTTATTTAAAATGTGTTGTTGTTTATCACATTTTTACCTTTGTGATTGCTTTACAATATAAGATGTTTTTGAACGTTTTCAAACAGGAAAGCTCTGCTGTTATCGGCTAGATTACACTTATATGTCGAAAATGAACGTTCCACGTTAACGCCTTAAAACACGGATCACACAATAATAAATTAAATTATTTTCCTTCACTTTCCAATGACGAATGTTGCCTATGAATAATACATACGCATATCCAACGTCGTTCAATATATATACCAACTCCGGCAACTCGGATAACTATACATTGTTTTCGATCGTTTCAAATCATTTTTTTTGAGTAGGTATTTAATAAATACTTGACACAAATAGTATTACCATAATCAAAACAAATGTTTGTTATTAACCCTTCAACATTTTAATTAATACATTTTGAACAATATATTATCCATAAATTGTTAAAAACCGTTGAATATGCAAATATGCTTCAATATAATATATATAAAAAATGCGGGTAAGTGGGTACCGCTCTACTGTATATTAGGAACATGTGGATCACTATTATATATTATAGGAGTGTTAAATTTGAATCCAATAATAGTTATCATTTTATACGAAAAACGATTCTGAACGAAGATGATTTGTCCGCCTAGGATATAATTTCTAGTGGTTGGTGAAAAAGGTGGTTTATGTTTTAATGGCTTAAATACATCAAAATTTAAGTTCTTTTATAATTATTGTAAGCTAAACTTATGAAAAATCTTGTATTAAAATTTCAACTCTTAGCTACTTATACAAAAAATTTTATGAATTATGCTTACAAAATAATTTGCAAATATTCATGGTTTTGACAAATTTTTGTCAATATTTGAACTTCAAATGCTAATAAAAAAAAAATTGTGCCTATGTATTCTTATAATTCTTTAATCACTATAAGAATAACTTATGAGGAACTTTGTATTAAATTTTCAAGTATTTTTATTGGGCCAAAAAAATTTTATCGACACTTCAAAAATATTTTTCCAGAAAAATTGAAAATTTCAGTTGTCTATAAATAGCTCAAAAAAAAGTCAAAATATTTTGAAAACTAAATCATGTAAAGAAAATGCCAATCTTAATAACTGGTAAAATTTTCAAGTATTTACAACTTATACTTTTTGAGTAATAACAATTAATATTTACAATTGTTTGAGGATAAATCGTTATCGTTATGCTATTTCCTAAAAATTTAAAATTCAAACGCACTTGTTTTTCCTATAATGATACTTCATGTTTTCTCTATAACTTCTTGAAAGAAAACTTATTATGAAAAGCTTAGTGTACTATTTTTAATTCTTAGTTATTAACACAAACAATTTTATGATTTTTCAACTTCAAAATTACTTGCAATTTTCCTCATTTTCGACAGATTTCGTAAAAATTTGAACTATAAACGCTTATAAAAAAAAATTGTGACAAACGATTTTTAATTTTTTTTAGCTACAATAAGAACAACTCATAAGGAACTTTGTATTAAATTTTCAAGTTTTTTCGGCCATCCAAAATTTTTTTATTGACACTTCAAAAAAAAATTCTCATAAAAATCAAAAATTTCAGTAGTCTATAAATAACTCAAAAAAAGTCAAAATGTTTTGAAAATTTAACTGTATATAGATAATACTAATATAAACATTTGGTGAAAATTTCAAATATTTACAGTGATTAGTTTTTGAATTACAATCATATTAAAAAAAGCGGGCAAGTGGGTACTGCTCTGCTGTACATTAGGTGCCGTGTGGATCACTATATATTGTAGGACGGTTAAATTTGAATCTAATGATAATTATCATTGTATACGAAAAACGATTCTTAACGAAGATGATTTGTCAGCCTAGGATATAATTTTCAGTGTTTGGTAAAAAAGGTGGTTTATGTTTTAATGGCCTAAATACGTCAAAATTTAAGTTATTTTATAATTAACTTATGAGGAACTTTGTATTAAATTTTCAAGTATTTTGATTGGGCCAAAAAAATTTTATCGACACTTCAAAAATATTTTTTCAGAACAATTGAAAATGTCAGTTGTCCATAAATAGCTCAAAAAAATTCAAAATATTTTGAAATTTAAATCACCTAAAGAAAACGCGAATCTTAATAACTGGTAAAATTTTCAAGTATTTACGAC
>VUJU01003910.1:0-22389 GCA_009835225.1 Aphis craccivora | reverse complement strand
TAGGTACCTTTAATTTAATATTATTTATTACTACCTACGCATTTATTATAGGTGCCACAATTTATACGCTTTTATTATAATGTTTAAATTACCTACCTAGAACAATTATGAACATTTAACATTTACAAAATTGCAACCATTGAATATGAATTATTTTATATTCAAATATTATGTTAATTATTAACTATTGCATAGGCACTAGGCAATAGCTATTATTTTTTATTATTCTTTTAAAGTTTTCTATGGATTTAATCATCTAACATTTTAAACTAAGTATTATAATAGTTCAAAAGATAATTATAATTAATAAAAAAAAAAAAAAATACAATAATGTAGTTATTTATAAGTTATAACACTTATAACATTGATTGTATTTAACATATAAGTACCTAATATAATAATTAATATCTAAATATCTAATGTTATAATAATATAATAGTTATTATAAAAATTAAAAACAAGGGAAGTCGCTCTGGTTAATAGGCTTAAATTATAAACTCAGACTTAGGTATTATATTAATGGTTATATATAATAGTTATTAAATATTATGTATACAATTTTAAATGCAGTATATTAATTATTATAGCTATATGCTATATTATTTGACTCATCCTGTGGAATATGAACAAATGTGTTTCGTAGAAAATTATTTTTTTTTTTTGAGACATAAAAACCGGATAACTTATTATATAGGTAACAGTTATGTTCTTATTTCATTTGTAGCATTATATTATTTATGGTATTTAGGTAATCAAAATAGATTCATTTATCGTGTTTTTATCAAAATCAAGTTACGCCGAGTCCCGAATAGTTTACTCCCGATTCCTGTCATACATTTTCAGCGGCAATCACTATCTGTTGGGGTGCTTTATCCCAAATTCTCAACGGTATATTTTTTTCAGAACGCGTAATAAGCCTTATGTGTTTTTTTTTGTCGTTACCGATGCACGGTTTTCTCTCCTCATTCGAGCCGCACTACATCCATCTAACAATTTTAGTTGAAATCGTTCCAAGCGTTCCAGAGTACCTACCTAATTCTAGAACATGCGTTTACATAAGTTCCATTTATTTTTAATAATAATTTAAACAGTTATATTAGTGGTATGTTTTATATATTTAAAAACTACTTCATGATGCCGACCGGATAAGTAGTTCTAGAGCTTGTTACAAAACTACGAAAGTACTTCATTCTATCTTATATATAGGTAATATAATATTATACAGGTATAGATAAATTATATATATATATATATATATATACGATATTATGATAGGTATATTAATACATTATATACAGTTTTTAAATAAAAATGCACGTCCGGTCCGTTGATAATAAACACGATAGATTTTTAATTTGAATACCTACGAGTACATTTTGGACCAATTGTGTTAGATGTCAACGGCCGATTATTACATTTTGCGTGTTGCACTGCAGTCTATTAATGATGCATTGTACCTACATGAACTCATTCATGTTTACTTCCGGATTGTGCGGAAGCCATTCAAAACAAATAACAGAGGGCTACCGATATGTAAAATAAAAATAAAAATTAGTTTCATTTCCTATCACAAAAAAAAAAACGAATAAATGACCGTTGTTTATTCGTTCGAGATTCATTAATACACAGTCGCACTCCTGAAGACCACCGTCGAGATGCGTTTGTCCAGTTTAACAAAATTATAATATTGTGTAGTTAATTTTTTTTTCGTCGTTTGAAGAATTCAGTCAAATCAAGTTCAATATACAGGTAAAAATAATAATAACACCATGTAATGATATATTTTAATGCAATACGTAGGTGTAACTATTTTAGCATTATCGATTTATAGTAGGTATAAGCAATATTTACCTATCAAACAATTTATTATTATAAACTATAATATAATATTATAGTAATTAATAGAATTATTTATTAATTTATTGCTTAGACAATTAATTTAATGCAAAAAAAAAAAAATCAAAATTTAAAAAGTAAAAAAATCTATCAAGTGTTAACTATTTTTATGTAAATATAATATTAATTGAGTACCGACGACGTTTATACAAATTACAAAACATGTTAAGTATTTATAACACAAAAATTCAACAAAAAAAAAAAAAAAATTCTGCATAATATGCAAAATAATTATATGATTATAAAGTTTTAATTGATAAAAATCATTAAAAATCCTATAAAGACCTAAAATTTAAAAAAGGTTTTAACATTGAATTCGTTTGTACCAATTTTTAACTTCGTGTTAGTAAAACACGCTATTTTACAATGATTTGTGATTTATTCATTATTTATTAGAAATGTGATGGTCGTCCGGGAAATTTATTATAGGTAGTGTCACGTGTAATGGGTAGGAAAGTACTAATGTACTATACAATACATAGGTAGTTAAGAACGAACAAACGAAAGTAAAAATAACTATGTATGATGACATGTGTATTTGCAAGCAGAAAAATTGTTGGAGTTTAAGTTGATAAAGCATATACATAAAAAAAAAAGATATTTTAGCTTTATTTGGTTCATATAAATATATAGACATAGGTACTATTGTAATTGGTATTGGGTATTATTTATTAAAATTACAAAAATAAAATAACTCTTTTTAACATTTAAAATATTATCGAATTCTTATTAACATTGTTTTAGCTAAAAGCTAATTTAGGTATTAATATTTATTATCTACGTATTTTTATAATTTTATTAGAATTGTTTGTTTCAAAAACAATTAAAATAAGCTTATCTACAAAAACATATCCACTTTGGCGTATTTCAGAATGATCAAAATGTTTAATTTAGTATGCGTAGTAGCGTAGTTGGTTTTTTATAATTTTTAAAAGTAGATAGGTTTCTACCTAGATAGTTATTATATATTTCTATATTAATTCAAATTAACTACAATGATTATTGATTACTTCTCACCCTATACATATTATAAATACTTTTCTTAATTTTGGAGGACGTATAGCCAGTCGTGTGCGGTGTGCAGATAATAATATTATTATCGACGCATACGTATTACATGTGGCATAAAAAGATTAAAAATCATTAAGATCGAATAATTTTTACATTTATTGATGATTATTATTGTTGCGTCTGTATTACGTGTGTCATTAATGAAAACAAAGACTATATATCGCGGATTTTACTTTATTTATTTTATCGCATTCTTATCTTATTGAAATTGTAGGTATAGAACTAATATAATGTCATAACTAGTCATAATATATATTTTATAAAAACAACAAGCAGCAATAGACAAAGACTATTTCATAAGAAACATAAAAGATAAAAAATATATGAAAATAAAAAATAAAAAGGGTTTGCATTCGTTGATAAATCAGCGTACACATTGTTGGCGAAAATTTAACTTTTAAAAATAGTTACATTTATTATTATTATTACTTTTATATAGGTGTATATACATATAAGTATATTATGTTTAATAAACATTACATTTTTTTTATGTATATACTTAAATACTTATTGGTACAATATAATTATATGTAAGCATGATTTTTAATCACACGTTTACACCTGTTGTGCCACCAACATTTTAGCCGATAGTCCTAATAGTATATGGTGAAATAGGGGGAAGGGAAATTTAAAATTGTATTGTATGATTCAAAAAAAAACATACAATTTAGTTGTTTACTCGAAAAACGTGCAGACACGCAACTCAGATGCATCCAAAATTATATAAATTACTTTATAATGTAGGGCCAAATAAAACAATTTTTAATTTTATGGATCGCTAAAATTGAATGAAATCATAGTTAGTTCACTATTTAGTTTATTTTATTCTATGATAATTGTTTATTCAAACCAACATAAGTAAAATTTGCACAGTTATATTAACTGGAAAATTATATAAAAAATTAGAACAGAAACAATTTATCTTTAAAATAACTATACACTTTGATAAACTTGTGTTAGTAATAAATATTTATATAACCATATGAAAAATTACACGTAAACAGCAAATTTTATTCGATATTATAATAATCTGTCATAGATAATGTTACATACCTATTATAAGTTAACAGTAGGTATGCCTAATTAATTTATTGCGTGTCATTAAGCCCAGATTTCACTCTGACCCTCAAAGATAAAAATTACCTTATCATGAGAACTCGAGTGGACACCGCGAGCGATATCATTCCTTCGAGTAGGTATAATTTAATATTATGTTCTCATAGGTACATACTTTCAATTCATAATATAACTATTATTTAAATAAATGTATATGAAATCAAAAGTATAGTTAGTATAAAATAAAATAATACATACTCTATTAATATCTAATATCCTGCAGGATATAGTTCAGAAATAATATATTTTTATATTTTTTCAGACTAACACAGTAACACAACACGTTTTTCAAATAAATATAATATACATAATATTTTTAAAGAATATAATTTGATTTATACACAAGGTAGTATATAGCTTCTATGGTACTCGCAAAAATTGTACTAAATATTTAAGGATAAAGCCGAACATAAACAAATTACTAAATTAATTTTTAAGAGGTATGCTAATTTTAGTTTGATTATAGTATATAGGTAGGTATGAGGTACCTATTACGTTTTACTACAATATAGCATGATAACGTGAACACATTATAGCACAATTACTAGGTAATTAAACATAAAAAACACTATAGTATTTTAGTTTGTATTGTAACAAAAAATAGATATGTAAATAAGTACTCGTCATGAATATGATTAAATATTTCATTCAGGAACTTAACATATAGGTTAATATAACTTACTATTATGTTAAGTACTGGTTTTAAAAATATGTGTTATGGAATGGATTATGGTAGGGAAATTATAAACTTGACATTCCTTGAAAATAAAAATTTTGTATTTCATTTGCATATTGCACAAAATTGAAGATAAGAAATATGAATTGTGAACACACTAAATAATAGGTAAAATGTAAATATATTAAATGGATTTATTTACTGAGAAAGCCTGATATAGAACGCGTAGAAATGGAGCTGTTTAATAGTTATAAGTTATAGACATTTTTTTTCGAAAGAAACCTACAGTTTTGCACGAATGCTTTCTTTCCAAACATTTTATCTTATAAATTATAATATACTATACATTATATTCTATTTTTTATTTTTTTCAATATATCTATTAGTTGTTATCTACATGGCTACATATTACAAGTATATACAGACGTAGGTACAGTGAACCTGTACAGGGTAAGAATTTGTTCATTATTCCAGAAAAATAAACCAGTTCGTGAATGTTTTTGAATCAATATTTTGTTTATACTTGTAATACTCGTACAGTTAATTTTCATAAATATAATTATTAAATTAAAGGTAATTTTATAATTTATTGATCGAAAAAAACTTTTTACTAGAAAAATAGCTACAATTATCAAGTTCGAGATACCTGGTAACAAATTGGATTTAGTTTGTACTTGGTTAGTTTGTACTAGTTTTAAAGAAGAAATTGATCAATTGGTACTATAATATGTTAAATAATCGAAAAAAATATATTTGATAACATTTTGATAGTTTCATTTAAATAATTGTTTGGTAACCAAAATTGACCATCTCCACTCAGAATCATTTTTCATCGTATTGAATGATTTATCATAGAATTTAAAATTAAAATGGCCTTTATACGGTGACCTACTCATCTGTGACTTACTTGACACCTATTATACAGCAGATCAGATACTTATTTAACGTTTTTCACAAATAAAAACTAACTTTTATAATTATAAATTGTTAAGATAGTGATATTTTATAAATATTAATACAATTAAATAAAATTTGAATGAGCAACTTCTAAGTTATCAAAATATATATTATACAAGGATCAGTGGCGGATATAGGATTTTTTGTTATTGAGAGTAGGGGACAAAAATTGTTTATTTTAATTTTTTAAACAACATTTAGGATTTGTTCTTAGGCCTTACAAATATAATATAACTCCCAAGAGGGGGAAAACATAATATGCTTAATATTACGCATTTATATGATAGGTATTTACTATAAGTACCTATACCTAATAAGGTAGGTTGATAAAATTTTTTCTTGATTAATGTACTATCTAATTATTATAATAATATATATATATAACATATTATAAAAATGTATATAACTCGAAATTTAAATTTTATCTTTCTAACAGTAAAACAGAAAAATAGATTCATAATATAAATAGATACCTATATATTATCTTATACCAAATTAAAAGTATCATTACATGTGGTAAAAATTCATAACAATATAGGTACCTAATATATTTAACATTTTTAAATTTCTAGAAATAATGTTTTAAAATAGGTATAACAAAATAATTAATATTGTTATTTGTTGTATAAATAAGTAATTTTGTCCAATTTCTAATTTCAAATGCATTTAAAAAAATATTGTATCTATATATTATTAATATTGTTTACAGGTAAACAATAACTTATGTGAAACCTTACATTAAATTTTAAAAACTTTACTAAAAATTTGGCATTCCTATAAGTAGTTCGAAATGAGTAAAATTTTTAAATTTGTTATTATACAATGATAATGATAATAAACACATTTTATAAAAATTTCAAGTATCTATACAGTTATATGAATTACAAAAAAAAAAAAAAAGTTATTATACGAATAAATATCTAATATTGAAAACAAATTGAACATAAAATGCTCATAAGAAATTATTTAGGCTTTCTGGTAGAATTTTTTTTTAAAAAAGGTTGAAAAACTTATAAACAACCTTATATTCAATTTACAAATCTTAGGATCTTATTTTAACAGAAATTATTTTGTATACTTTTTCTAATTACAAATTTATATATTTCGAGATTTTCATGAATTTTGTTAACATTCTTAATTTTAATAGGTACTTGTAAAAAAATATAGTGTCAATAAATGTTCAATCATTTTTAATTGGAATAAGAATCATTTATTAGTAGTCTTGAATTATTTTTAAGCATTTTTACCCGTTAATTAATTTTTTTATCATTATTTATTAAAAAAAAATAGAAAATTTCAATTGTTTATAATAGCTTAAGAAAAGTCAAAATATTTTATAATACCGTGGATAGAAATTAAAAATATAAATACTCGGTGAAAATTGAAATTTTCTGTGATCTTTTGTTTTAGAATCATAAACAAAATAAAAAATCAATTTAGTAAAAATTACTGTTTTTTCTTAATTTTTTGTTTGTTTTTTCCAATTATTAAAAAACTGGGAATTTTCAATATTGATCTCTCTAAAGTACAAACTAGATGCAATTTGCCGTGTTTGACAATTTATCGTGTAGTGATATACAAAAAAAAAAAAGACACACACCATTGTACAATCAATACATTCATCGCTTCGCTCTAAATTTAAAACAATAAATAGGTAACTAAAAAACGTATAGTTCAGACAGGTCAATACAAATTTATGTAATATTTTGAAATTCAGTTTCTACGAATCGATCTAGTACGTAGCACGGTTTGTAAATATGTAAAATTATTATTTTGTGAAAAAGTAAACTATTATAACTTGAAGGTACTTACAGTAATTTTTTCTTATTTAGTCATAAATTGTTATTATATAGGCAATGACGTGTAACTCATTACTGTAAATAAGTATTGTCTAAATGTATTTCCATATGTCCCTTTTGACACTTTGCTGATAAGCAGTAGATAATTAGTATGTAGGTATACTATTAGCCGCTCTATCAAAATGCACTGGTAATCGGAAGTTTACTGTGTATGGAAGAATTTAGATTTGTTCACCGAATAATAAGTTGTTTTATTATTATTGAAGGTATTTACTTATGTAATTTAATTAACAAGTTCATAATTATATCAATGTAGCATTTTTGTTTTTGTGTACCTATATGTAACTTAGTATATATAATAATGTATTTGTTATTTATAATTTGTATATATAATGTAGGTACCTACTAATATGTGTCAATAAGACAATAACAATTAACCACTTGTTTTGTTTTAATAATTAAACACTTAAGGTATAAGATGATTTTTATCGATTAATATTTATAATTATAAAATATCACTAGTTTATTAAGTATATATACTTGGTAGTTTGTACTAACTTTAATTTAGTTTTGTTACTTAATGAACTTATCAATTTATTTGGGTTTCTTGATGACTGGGACCTTGAAATTATTTTAATATGGTTCGTTGTCGATGAAACCTTGATATTTTTGATAACACATAAAGTCAATACGATATTATAATACAATATTGTATTTATCATAATTCGTGATTAATAATAAAAAATTATTAATTGTTAAATTTTCAACACGAAATACTATTAAATAAGTTTATCTGCATTTGTGTTTTCCATTTAATAAGCAAATATAGGTATTCCATAAATAATTTATTTTATTTTAAATTATTAGCTATCAATTATCAAAGGTAAAATGCACTCTTAATTTGATAATTTTATACCTAAATGAATGTAACATTAAAAAGTTAATGTGCTTGATATTTTGTTAATCTATATTTAAAATATATTATTAGATAGGTAGGTTCATATAATAATAAACAGATAGCGTCCAAAGAATTATTGAGAAAAGTGACGGACCATTATTAAGTATGTTTAGTGTTTACCAAGTCAAATATCTAGACAAATGTCAAATAGTAAAGTCCAGTTGACAAAACTTTTGTTTATTGTTTGTCCACTAATGTAAATAGTCAATATCATGCCTATTAAAGACCTATTAAGAAAAATCATAGAGGCAAAACTAAACAATTCCTAATATTTTTTAGAATAATCGTGGGAAAATAAGAATGTATACACGACATTAGAGTTCACAAGATTACCTAATATTATTTTCTAGATAGATAAATATCATCAAAATAGGTATGTAGGTAGGTTCTTTTTGAGCTATTTATAAAAATTTGAAATGTGGTAAAAGTTTCTTTTTTAGTTGTTCTTACAGTAATTTAAAAATATCGAAAGTACATAAGAAATATTTTTATTTTTAGTGTTATAAGCCTTTTAAGTTAAAATGTTGACAAACGTATAGATGAAATATCTATTTCATTGAAATTTAATGGTTTTAATTTATTTTTTGTTGTGATCTAAAAAAATATATATATTGATAGACACTTGAAGCTTTTTGTTACCTACACATAATATTATTTTCTACTTGATACCTAATAATTGTTTCAAAAAATATTAACTAATTTTAAGCTACTTATAATCATGAATCTCTTGAAGATATTTGACTATACATTACCATCGGTATTAAGAATTGAACATTAGGTACAACCTATGGAGTTATAGATGATTAGTAGTAGAAGAATGATATAAATATATAATATTAGTATAATTAATAGATAAAAAAATATCTATGCGATGAAATTGGTTCAATTAACCACATAACTTATAGAACATATTTTTACAAATAGCTAATATCGTCTAATATAAAGTACTTATAATTATAGATTATCAATAGAAATTTTCCTTTTTAAACTAAATTATTTTTTTTATAGATACATTGTATTTGTACAATGATTAATAATTTAGTTTAAATCTTACACATTTATAATTTATTAGTTATCTATTTAAAATAAATAATAATGAGTCATTTTTAAGATCTGCAATACATTAATACATCATAGCGAATTTTTTGATTTTTTTTTTTTAACCTATATAACTGGTGACTAGAAGTACTCTTTTTAGTAAGACAATACACAATATGGTACCTTTGTTGAATTCTCATACTGTCCTTAACAATACTGTTAAGTAAATGAAATAGCATAATTTTTATACATTTTTTTATCATTATTTAATTATTAATTGATATTTTATATTTCAACCAAATGCATTTGCCTTTGCATGTTAGCACTTACAGGCTATAGCTAATATATCACATTAAGTTTTTTCTACACTACAGTTGCTCATTATATTTACGTTTATAATACATTACATAACTTATGAAAAAAAAAAATGTCTTAAAAAGTAGTCATTATATTTAAAACACCCTAAGTCTAGAACTGTATAAAAATTTAAAAACTTATAAACGAAGAAAATAAAATAAATAATATTTATTAATTTAATATATATATATAGAATAATAATAAATGTTATTAACTGTCACATAAAGATAAGACATTACACAATACAGATAAGATAAACGAATAACTGAAAATAAAATATTCAATGTACCACAAAATGTCATATTTAATGTTTTTATGGGCATTGCTATCAATTTAATTGTATAAACTTAATTTTAGGGATTAAATTAAAGAGTTCTGGAGATTGAATTATAGGTATAAAATATATGTACATTGGACACATTTAATGCACATAAAATATTGTGTGTTTTTTTTACTTTATTATTGATAAAACTGCTTGAAAAAAAATGTATAATCTGAATAAGATTAATTGTATACATTTTATAATTTTCACTAAATCCCACTCAACTTTATTAACGATATAGCAGCCCCATACAAATCTTACTTGACTACCAAGTATTTGTAACATTGTGTCATGTTATATCGAGCATAATATTTTAACTATATACACTGAGGCCCTTAATGATGAAATATTAATTGCATTTATTAAGAGTTACCTATATAAAATAGAATATAATTTTTTATAATAAAAAAACAATGTATTTATAAAAAATATTTTATTTTAACATAATTAAAAATTTTACAACAATAATCGGATACTTGGTAAAAAATAAAATTCAATAAATAAAACATACTTTATGGTGAAGTTTTGTCGGTCGAGGTAGGTGTATGACTTTTTGGTTCCTTTTCAAGAACAGTTTCTATTAAATTTTGTAATGTCTGAAAACCGAATAACTAATAGATACATTCACTAATAAAAAATTTACTTCATGAAATGTATTATGAGTTAATTAAATACAAAAATCTATACACGCAGAGTAATAGAACAAAATATTCAACACAAAATAGTATTAATACCTATATAATTATATTATACAGTAAGTCTATATCAGTGAATACATCTTATACATTTTTAAAATATATAATAAATTAATTTTTATTTTAAATTATCATAAAATAATTGTGAATTATAAAAAATATTTTTAAACTAAAAAAATATTCACCTGAGGTTTACAGTGTTCTTCAAGCCAACTGAAGACGCAAGCAGAAAGTTCAGTGAAATTGTTAACATTTATATTACAAAATGTAAAAAACAGTTCATCAATAATATTCTGAAACTATAAAATATAATTTTTTTTTAGCAATAGAAATAATTGAATTAAAATGGCTCAAAAATTAAATTTTAACTACATAGAGACGATAGACCAGAGAAAAAGGAAGAGAAAGAGAGAGAGAAATGAATGAAAAGAATCAAATTTTATTAAACCTATTAAATACACAAATATTTAATTGATAAGTTGATATTGTTTATACAGGTAAAATTAAGATAAAACATTTAAGTTCAAATTTTAAATGAAGGTAGACAACATAATATGTAGTAATGGGATTCAAAAAATTCCAGAATAATTAAAGTGTATAAAAATGTTTAATGAATTTATAGGTCCCCATTATGCGTTATTTTATCTTTGATTAAATACATGTAAATTTAATTTAATAAGCAAATTTATTTATATCTATTAGAACAGCTATAATTACCATTTGAAATTTTTCTTCATCAGGTATCCTAGTTTCAACATGACCCATTGGAATTTGTTGAGCTTTTACCATTTGCTCATAATTAGCTTGCATAATTCGTAATGCAACTACTTCTTTTCGTAAAGCATTACGTTCTTCTTCTAATTTTTTCTTTTGCAACAGTAAATACTAGAAAATCAAAGTAATAAATAATTATAAGTTAACATATTTTAAAATGAAACTGTTTAGTTAAGGTATATTGATTTGTATGGTAAATAATTTTTATCACAATGATAAAACATTACTATTCTTATAGCCTAATGTAAAATATATATTTTTTCCTTTAAAATATTAAGTAAATTTAAATTATATGGAAGTAATTTTTATAATGAAACTCCCAAATTGTCACTTCAATTTTATTTTAAAGTTTTATTGAATTGTTTAAAATTACTTGTATGTAATCTATGGATTTTTGTAATACTGTTGCTTTGCTTAATTTATAACCACTGCTATCTGTTTGTTGACAAGTTGGGACTAAATCTTGTAAACAATCATAGCCTTTTTTTATGGCATCACGACGTTTTTGTTCAGCTTGGGTATGAGCTTCTCGTCGCCTTTCTTTGTAATTGTTTGGTGAACCTTTTTCTTCACTATCATCATCTTCTATAAACATAGAACAGCAAATAAAAATATGACAACTAAAAACCACAGTAATGAAAGTTGATAACAATAAAAGATGAAAAGAGGCAAGCTGCTAAGTAAATAATGCTTTAGTTTTAAATATTTAAAGAAAGAATGAAAATATAGATATGAAGTTTTGGAAATTATTAAGATTAAACTTACAATCTCATTATACTCCCTCATTGGTATACCTATAATTAATTATGAAGAGACACCCAGTTATAGACTGTGATACTACTGCCATCGACAATCCAGATGGGCCAATTCTCTCATCCTACACTAATGTATACAACTCATCTGGTATAAGTTGTTTATAACGAATTCAGCACATCGGGATTACTGGCAACATAACTAAAATCATGGTTAAGTATTATACAGTAATATTATTAATTTAACTACGTCCATTATGAAAAATGAGAGAATTATTGAATAAAAATGTATATCACATGGATGTGTGTTCTAGGAAATATACCTATTGGTCCTAATATAATAATATACATAATTTAAAACTCAAAAATTCTTTATATAATTTGAATACATATTTCTGATATTTATTCAAATTTCAAATTTATAAATTTAATAAATACACAAAAATAAATAGGCTTAATTTTACAACTTGCCTACAAAGTCGACTTGTTATTTAAGCACATACCATGACCACTACTACTACTATGGTTTCCAGCATGTAGAGAACTTCCACTACTAGATCGACTAAATGGATTTGTATTTCGTACTGGACTAGTTGGTTCAACTTTCATGTCTAAAAATGTAAGCAAATGTACATTTATAATTAGTAAAATATAACTTTTTACATAAAATTAATGTAAAAATACCAATGCCTTACCATCACTATCTCTAGAATCCATTATTAATTTTTAGTAATTGTATAAATCCAAGAATTTTATTAATCTAAAAATAATTATACACCTATTAATATTATTATTATTTAATCATTACATAAAACCTAGGTATAGAAAGAAGACATAATTTAAATTTTTGTGTTAGGTAATATTCACTAATATTAGAAATGTACATATAATTGTGGTATATTATACAACACAATAGAAAATACTGGATATGACTAGTATAAATGATGTAAGGAAGGACCAAATATTTAAATTATTGACAGCAATATAATATTTTTACAGCTACAATATCAATTAAATTTTATTTTTATTATTATTTAATGTAAGCTTAATTATTTGAAATATTAAAACATATTTATTAACATTTAAAAATAAAATAATGGCAATAAAATCACAAATTGTAGTTTCTGATAATATTATTAAATTTATAAGACAAATAAAACATAGGTATTCAATAATGTCAATAATTTCTTGAGTAAACAAATATTTTAAAATACTGGAAATGTATAAACACAAAGTACAAAAACCATAATATAAATTTGTCTTGTTGGCAAAACTATATACAATATAGGTCCTAGGTAGTTACTACTAATTAATTTAATGGCTGTTTATTAGCCATCTGTTGATGTGTTTGTGAAGTTTCTGGAATAATAATGTACAATATGGTCTAGGTACACTCCCTTGGAATTTAAGTGTTTTAAAATTGAAATGGTCATATATTATGCAGTTTTATATTTTTGTTTGAGTATAAAAAGTCAAATTTATTTGACTGAACAGAGGTAGTAGCAGACAGAAACAAATGGACAAAAATTAAATTACTAATTAGTGTATACCTAGACTCCTATAATTCATAATGGCCTTGGTTATCATTACATACAGTATTGTATTGGAGTTCATTTTTATTTTTATATACTGAATAGAGAGGAGAAAATATAAATAAATCTCCCGCCACCACGAATACCTAACTACTAATAGTTGCAGAATTTAACACCAAGAACACCCATGTGTTGTTGCTTATTTTTTTTCTCTCTGTAATCATAACTTTTGATACAAATTAAATTACACTCGGTAAACGAGCACAGTAATCACTATCATTATACAGATAAAAGAAAAAATGCAATTTACCAATCCCGGAGAGTTCGTCCGTCATTCCGCCTGTGACAATGACCGACGACTCACTCACTGCGACCCGCGAAGTAAATGTGTGTGTGTGTGTGTGTGTGTGTGTGTCTCTCTCCACCTCTTACCGAGGATGTGCGGAGAATGTGACCGAAAACGAGAAAACGGAGAAATGTGAAGGAGAACGGTATAATAACGACGCAGAAAAACAGTTAAATTTAAACAACGTTTAAAATTATTATTTTATGCGCGCTACGTTAATCGGTAGCGCCGTCACGGTCGTCGCGGCGGGTTTTTTTTTTAGCGAACGTAACAGCACGACCGCCGTCCGTCGGGAAATGGATAGAGAGGCATAGTAATGTTCAAGATGCGGTCACGTACGGCTCGGCTGTACTATAGACGGCGGCGGCGGCGGTGACGAGTCATGGCGGTTCGTCGGAATAAGGAAACGTTCACTACGTCCTACCGATTTCGATACGAGACTCGCGATGATAAAAAAAATAATAATAATGATATTACTTATTAAAATAATAATTGTAATTTGTAATATCGTTTACGAATTTGCAGCTGTCGCGATAATAATCGTGAACGGTAATGATTATCGACTGTTATCGTACCGCCACGTCCTTGGGCGGCGGAGAGGGGTACCGGCTTAACCACCTGTTGTGTCGCGACGTTCGGCTAACGGGATAGTGACACGCGGATGATAGCGAAACGCTGATAACAGTTATTATTATTATTATTATTATTATTATTATTATTGTTGTTGTTATTGTTATTAAAATAATAATTGTTGTCGTTGTCGATGTGATTGTTGGGATGAGGACGATTAGGTATAGGTTACGTCCTCCATTCGTGTCCAACTATGATAATATAATAATTGTACAATTACATTTTATAATGACAATTAAATACTAAAAAATATTCGCTTTCAACGAGTCCATTAAATGACATACCTACCCTTAAAATATTATTAAGATACTAATATAGTAAATCTTACTTATGCCTTAAGAGAACAATAACAATTATTATTATAATTTATGGTAGGCTATGGGTATAGCTTTTAATACTTATTAGGTATCAATAATTATTTAAGTTTAAAAGACTAACACCAAACGTCCAAAATATGTCCTCTTCTTTTTATAATACTAATATGTTTTTATATTCATCAGTTCACCACAATATTGTTATTATTATTTTTTTAAAACAATTATTTTTAATTTACTTTAGAATATTTCTATCTTAAAAGAGGCTCTTATTCACTCTCGATGGTTCTTAAATATTTTTCGTAAACACATACTACAATTTGAAACCAGCTTCATTAGTTCAGTAGCCTTAATTGGCTTAATTGCAGTTAACACAGTCATGAACCTTATTTTTGTTTAACATAATTTGTCAAAAGCACTCATTCCTTATTTTTCCATATTTTTATACATGTAATGAACAGATTTATATTTTCTAAATGCAAATTTAAATCTATTTTTGAAAAATAGAAAAAATTACTCATTGTTTAATACGAATACTTAACGCAAATTAGAGAGATATACAAGTAAAATTAAATTTTCCAAAGTAGACAAATTAATGAAAAATTTACTACAGATAAAAAACATATTATTAAAAAAATCGCTCAATTATGTATTATACATAGACAAATTTAAGAGAATGCATGTTCTTATCTAGGTTTGATTTAAGTATGAGAAACAGAAAACAATGTGCTATAACCATAATTACCTACTTACGTGTAATTATGTCAGATAGTGACTGTAGCTAAGTGTTAATTCGCAATAAAATACTAATTTAAAAACTAAAAAACTTTCAATAAAATGGAAGATATTATATAAATCTTTAATCGTTCCTACTTCTTACCATCTGCTATAGCTTCTTATTACTTAACATCTATTTTTGAACGTTATTATATCTAAACAAATTTTTGATTGCCAATATAATACCTATTTTGTTTTTTAAATATTAAATAATACGTCAATACCTAATTATTTTCACAGTTATTAGATGCTAAATCAAATGTAAAAATAATATTATGGGTTTTATAATTCACATAAGATTAATTATAGTTTTGAATGTTTTGATTTCTTCATAAATAATTGGTCTGTAGATCTATCTCTATCTAGATAACTTAGGTAACTATTTTTTAGATACTTAGAACCTATAGGTAGGTAATCTATGTATGCCACGTTTGCATAATTAAATTTTGTTGAAATATTTTGTATAAAAATACTTTATGAACAATACTGGTACCTGTATTGATATTAATTAAAACAATTATTCAATTATCTAGTTACCCATTTTGTGTTGTTCATTTATTTATTTTTTTTTTTTATTTTAAATTAAGTGATATTTTTAAAAATGTAGATAGTAAGTACTATAGGTACTTACAGGCAATTAGGCAACAGCATGTATATAAAACTAGCCTGAGTAGTTTACACGCTATGATAACTTTTGTAAAGGGAGTATTGAAATCAGATAAAAAACATTTATAGCTGTATAAAAAAAGGCATTTTGAAGTAGGTATTTAATGTTTTCAAAAAATAAATAAGTAGACAAGTGGGTACCGCTCTATTGAACATTAGATGTCGAGTGGGTCACTTTAATGAGTGTGTTATATTTGAATTCAATGATACATAATTGTAAACGAAAAACGATTCTGAGCGGAGACGGTCCATGATGGTCAGTCTATACTCTATTTCAGTTGATAATTTAATTTCATGTTATTTTTTGATAAAGCAAAAGAAACATTTATTTTACTTTAAGGATTATAATTTTATGAGTTACGATAGATTGATATAATGTCTTAGGTACTTATTATTTATTAGTATTATTATAATAATAAATTTTGATAACATTATAATATTATACTATTGTAATGTTTAAGTATAATACCTTACTGTGAATACCGTTAAATAGTGTCAAAGGTTTCATAGAATAAATACTTAGATAACATCATACAATTAATATATATACTTATTATTTTATAAAAATGTCATTGTATATAGTAAAATTTATAATATATATTATACATATACTTTTTAAGTCTCTATAAAAACAATGTTTTTGAATTATTCAATTGGGTACCTTCATGGGTTAAGTTCGTATTTTCATTCAAATTTAAATTAAAAATATACATTATAAATTTAAAAATAAATAGATAATAATTGTGGTTAGTTGAATATTTTTTTTATTTTTTAGCAGTTTAAATTAACTTATGAGGAACTATGAATTATATTTTTTTATTTAAACTATAAAAATTAAAGAGTTTATACATTTTTTTATTACGAAATACTTGTAGTTTGTAAATTTTCATGATTTTGACGAACTTTGTAAACATTTGAATTACAAAATATTTACGTAAAAAATTGTACATATCTATTTTATAATTTGTAAGCAGATTTAAGAACAAATTATATAGGATCTAGTTTTAGTATTAAATTTTAAACATTTTTAATTAGTGAATAATTTTTTTTCTGCATACGAACTGAATCCCAATATAACATTTTATGACAAATTAAGTCCCGTGAAATTTTAGGTATAATACTAATTGAGTCCATGTTTTACTACTGAGTTCCGTCAAATTAAAAAAAAAACTTTTTCCTTCCCATTCCCACACAGCATTAAAAGATTTAATTATGGTAAAAATATGCTTTTATTTTTTTAACTTAACATAACTTCATCGTCCATGATGCTCGGTGTACCTCAACCTCATAAACTTGAGTTTATAATACAATGAAATAATTTCCTGCCTAATTAATATGTTATTATGTTATCTGACGAAAGTCATAAAAATGATATAAACGATATAAAGTCTCCATACGACCATACCATACCTATGTAGAATATTGAGGCGCATCACAGACGAAGTAGCTTTTGACAGCTTGACGCGCGGCACGGGCGCACGGCTGTGTTTAATGCATAATTTTCGCTGTGTCTGGACTCTGGTCGGTTGATTTTATATTTTACTCAAAATAATTCTGGGACTCAATTCGTATCTTTTTAGTTTCCTAACCTCCCACTCAATAAGTATGTGTCCCGTTCAGTATAGAGACTCAATTAGTATACAGCGAATTTTTTTTTGTCATGTAGGTATATAAATGGACGCACTATAGCTCCGCATGAATAAAAATATTTTATGAATCCGTAGCTCAGCATGCACCGTATTTCCGCACGGTCGAAAAAATGAACGCACCGTAACTCCGCATTCTAAAAATATTTTTAACACCAAAAGTTCCCATGCCTTTGTAACTCAAGGAATTGACAGTGATCACTCTATCATCATCTCTAAGGTATTACACATTTATTTTATGAAGCTTTATTTAAAAATGGCAAGTAAAATAGGTTTTATATACAGTCAACGAAAAAATGTGCCGTTAGTGAAAAATAGTTATAAATATTCCATGTATATAGCATTAAAATTGGGGGAAACTGGATGGAAATGTATACAAAAAACATGTAAAAGCAAAATTATACCTACACAATTGGTGTACCTTTTTCATCTTAGTCAATCATGATACGTATAGATAATATATTTGTATGTTTAACTTATTAATTATTATTATTATTATTTTTAATTTGTTAATAAGTGGAGACGAATACAAGCAATTGGTCTTGTCCAAAAATATAAAAACAAAGAATCCAACATAGAAAAGTGGCTTAAACAATTATTTGGTCTTATGTATCTGGATCCTAAATCCTAGTGAAGTTGATCCATGTTTTAAAAATAACTTTAAAAATGACCAACCTAAGGATGCACGAATTAAAAAAATATTTCTTACTTAGTAAAAACAAACATAACAAACGATGCAACATTTCCACCTAGTATTTGGGTCAAAAATGAAGCAACATTGGAGAGAACTACAAACAACTGTGAGTCTTTTCACGCCAAATTTTGTAATGAGTTAAAAATATGATATAAAGTTAAAGTATATTATTGTATATTTGTATTTAAATATTTGTTTATTCAGTTATGTATCTTCAACTCATCACTTTATGAGATATAAAATGGGGGATGGGTACGAGAGTCTTTCTTTTTAAAAAAGTGGTAATCGGTAATGTATAGAAGATATTTATTGTGTATATTTTTTACTTACCTTTCGAACAACTTATGGTCATCAGCTGTATCTTGTCCGACTTGGTGTAATAAATATTAAATAATGAGAAGAGAAAAAGGTATATTGAAATATTATAATAAACAAATCGAAAGATAGTTACAGAAAATTACCTACATTTATTACATTTATAAAAATCAACAAAAAAATGGAATATTTATTGAGAAAGTGTAGGGCGAGTGACTGAGCGTCGAGTTGACTGTCATCGTTGCCTTTTTCATAGACGTTAATATGCCGCCTTTGTACATGAATTTACAGATGGCGACATTAATCATTCGTGTATTGCTATTGTTATAATAATTTATGTTTGTACAGCTTCAAAGATTATTAATTTTTTTAAATCTAAAAATAACTTAATCAATAATAATTTTGTCTTATGTTGATAAATGTTTGTGCTGCTGTACAAATAATATTCTATTTAATTTTCTTAAATCTAAAATCGATATAATTATCTTATATTAATTGATGTATGTGAAGCTGTACAGATAATATTTTTATTTAATTTTATTAAATTTAAATAATGATATATCATAATGTATCATTACAATTAGGTGATTTATTTACATCAGCACATTCAAATATTGCTGTATTCATTAAAAATGTATTAGCTTTGTAGATGGATTCTTATATAAGAATAATTGAATAATTCTGCCAATAATAACGAAAGTAGGATACCTAATTAGAAGTATAGGTATAAACAAAAAAATAATATACAATTTATAATAAAAAAATCTAATTATATAATTAGTAATTACAACCAAATAGATAGATATAGTTTTGTAAAAAGTTTGGCTTCATTTAATAATATTTTATTTTAATTTATTTTAACTTATATTATAATTTTATTATATTTAATTAATTATACCCTATTATACTAGGTATTTTAATTTAACTATGACGATTTTTTGTTGTGTGCATTTATTATTATTATTTTTATTGGATACATTTTATACCCAGTGGCGTCATTTCGGTTTTCGGTATAAGGGGGCAAATTTTTGACCGGCCTATAAATGGGTAAAAAAAAAACCGCTCGCAACGAAATATCTATACTTATACTTTTATCAAATTACCATTTCTAGCTAACTAATTACTGAAGTCTAAAACAAATGATTAATAACAGTGCAGAATGGCTCACGGTCGATGTTTTTAGAATTTGTACTAATTTTAGATTTTAGAAATAAAACCATACGGAGATTATAGATATTAGTTATTATTATTGTTGTTTCTTTTCCTTTAAAATGCACACACACACACACACACACACATATCCAATATCCATGCATGCATGTACCCGCATACGTCTAAATATAAATATATTCAATCTAAATTAATAATTAAAAATTTATCATTACGACAATAATTTCTTTGTACACTGTATAATATTTTAAGAAAATATTATACATTTTATATAGTCATGTTTTTGGAATAATTAAATACATAATAATGGTTCAATGACAACCACCGGACACCGGCCCATCGGGCTGCTTTTAAAATTAGACAGGGGCAAATGCCCACCTTGTCCCCCCCCAAATGACGCCACTGTTTATACCGACAATGACGAATTTTTTAGATTCTGAACGAAGTTTACAATGATGGGTGTTTTTTTTTTTTTGTTTGTGTACAGCATAACTAGTCGAAATAATGCTTCAATTTCAAACTTTGGAGGTGGTTTCCGATGGAAAAGTGAATATCCTTGGTGCATTATAAAAGTCAAAAGTAAATATTTTCCAACAGTTTTCAAAAAAATCGAGAAAACAAAAAAAATATGACAGAAAAACGGGGATTTTTACGCAAAACCAGTTTTCGACCAAATCGATTTTTTTTATATGGTTGTAATTCAAAAACTAATCATTGTAAATACTTGAAATTTTCACCAAATGTTTATGTTAGTGTTATATATATACAGTTAAATTTTTAAAAAATTTTGACTTTTTTTGAGTTATAAATAGACCATTGAAATTTTCGATTTTTATGAGAATTTTTTTTGAAGTGTCCTTAAAGTTTTCCATAAGTTTTTCTTCAAGTATCTATAGAGAAAACTCGAAGCATCATTATAGAAAAAATTTTAAGCACGTTTGAATTTTAAATTTTTACGAAATAGCGTAACGATAACGATTTATCCCAAACGATTTTAAATATTTATTATTCAAAAAGTATAGGTCATAGATACTTGAAAATTTTACCAGTTATTAATATTGGCATCTTCTTTACATGATTTAATTTTCAAAATAGTTTGACTTTTTTGAGCTATTTATAGACGACTGAAATTTTCAATTTTTCTGAAAATTTTTTTTTGAAGTGTCGATAAAAATTTTTTGGCACAATCAAAATAATTGAAAATTTAATACAAAGACAAAGTTCTTCATAAGTTATTCTTATTGTGGTTAAAAAAATTATAAGAATACATAGGCACAATTTTTTTTATTAGCATTTGAAGTTCAAATATTGACACAAATTCGTCAAAATCGTGAATATTTGCATATTATTTTGTAGGTATAATTCATAAAAATGTTTGTATAAGTAGCTAAGAGTTGAAAATTTAATACAAGATTTTTCATAAGTTTAGCTTACATTAATTATAAAAGAACTTAAATTTTGGTGTATTCAGGCCATTAAAACATAAACCACCTTTTTAACCAACCACTGGAAATTATATTCTAGGCTGACAAATCATCTTCGTTCAGAATCGTTTTACGTATACAATGATATCTATTCTATCATTGGATTCAAATTTAACACTCCTATAAAATATAATAATGATCCACACGGCACCTAATGTACAGCAGAGCGGTACCCACTTGCCCGCTTTTTTTTATGCATTAATAATTATTATTATTAGATATATTTTATACCGACAATGGCGATTTTATTTTTGTATGCATTAATTATTATTATTATTTTTATTAGATAATTACCTAGGCCCTGTGTGCATTTTGAAGAACATGACATCTCTTAGATGTCAATTTTGTACTTCATATAAACTCCACTAGTAAATGTATACTAGAAGTAAAATAGTGGTCACAAA